>SAYO01021785.1:48705-64851 GCA_004023745.1 Recurvirostra avosetta
TGCCAGAGAGGCAGATGCACCCAAAGGAGGCTGCGACTGCATGGGGAGCACTCAATGGAGCAGCCTCCTGACAGGACCTGTGGAGAGGAGCCCATACTGGAGAAGGTTTGCTGTCAAGGCTTGTTACCCCATGGCAGACCCATGCTGGAGCAGTCTGGTCCTGAAGGACTGCACCCCGTGGAAGGGACCCATGCTGGAGCAGTTTGTGAAGAACTGCAGCCTGTAGGAAGGACTCACGTTAGACAAGTTCATGGAGGACTGTCTCCCATGGAAGGGACCCCACGCTGAAGCAGCAGAAGAGCGTGAGGAGGAAGAAATGGCAGAAGTAACGCATTGCGAACTGACCGCAACCCCCTTTCCCTGTCCCCCTGCACTGCTTAGGGGAAGTAGGTAGAGAAATAGGGAGTGAAGTTGGGCCCAGGAACAAGGCAGCTGTGGGTGGGAAGGAGTTTCTGGTTTTGTTCTTCTTTCTCATTATCCTACTCTGATTTGATTGGTAATAAATTAAATTAATTTCCCCAAGTTGAGTTTGTTTTGCCTGTGACAGTAATTGCTGAGTAATCTCCCTGTCCTTGTCTTGACCCACAAGCGTTTTGTCATATTTTTCTCCCCCTGTTCAGTTGAGGGGAGTAATAGAGTGGCTTGGTGGGCACCTGGCATCCAGCCAGGGTCAACTCGCTACATAGTGAAATGCAGATAATTTCATGAAAAGGAATATTCAGGAGTGGTCCATCAAAGCATTTAATTTTAATTACATTCAACATTTTCTCACACTGTTTACTAGTGCTGTTTTCCAAAATGAGAAAAGACTGAGAAATGGGCACAGCTGTGACTGCTTCATCACAAATTATTTTGGATCCATTACACTTTTTTTATAGATAAGCATAAAGATCAAACCAATGCAGTAAAAGCAGAAATAAGCAGTTTATCATTGCAAAATTGATGTACACAGTGACATAATATTCACTGGCCATATCACTTGCCCTACCTATAAGTCATCAAAAAATTCTCTATTGCATACTAAATGCCTCAGCCACACAGTACTCTGACTCATAGGTACCTAATATTTGGCGCGTCTGAATAATACTCGGGTCACTGAACAGTGGTAAACATGGGAAACACGGGCTATGGCAGAAATAGTGTTAGGTGTTTGCTAGTATCAAAATAAGGGGTTTGGGGGTTCTATTTTATTCCCAAATATACCTTTACTCACACAATTTTTTAGCTGTATACAAGGTAAAATAAATCCTATTTTGCAAATAAAATTGTTGTACTTACAGGTAAGAAGACCTCACATTTGAAACAGATGGGCTACACGATTTATTTACTTCACTTTCTTTGTCAAAATGCAAGGACGTTTTGTGCATCAAAAAATTTATACTGGTGCATTTAAGCCATAATTTTGCCTTTTAATTATATAAATATAACACAACAATGTAAGTGTATTTTATAGCCTTAGCTTTAGAGTGCAAGTTTAGTATTCACAAAACCAAAAGATGCAAAGATGAGACGCTATGGAGAAGTAATGAAAAAAGAGTTACCATGATAGTAAGCAAAACAAAAAGTACTTATGTGTAATTACTATATAACATTTTTATGATGAGTCTAGTAAGAAGGCTAAGGTTCGGTCCATAGGACTGCCATCATATAAGACCATTTGTTATTTTTAGACCAATTTCATAAATGTATTCAAGTAATTTGACTGTTCCAGCAAAAACATTTGATATAAGAATATTTAAGAAAAATTATAATTGGCAGATAATATGTGAATTGATAATATGTATTTCATGGTAAACAGTTGTTCAATATTCTGTCACTTGATTAAATATCCTTTCCGGTTCCTCCCTATATACTCTCACTCATTTGAAAGAAAAGACAGAGTTATTGGCTAGTGTTTCATGAAGATAGCTAAGAAGGCACAAATGTCAGTGGTGTGAAAGGCATCCCCAATTTCCCCACCACCTGGTAGCGCTCAATGTGCCTTTCAAAACCATGGCACAGAGACCAGGCTTTTATTCCACATGGTAACTTCTGAATTCTGATGATAAATTCTGTTATTGCAGCTAAAGAGATGAAAGGTATTTCTAACAATGGAGCTACTAAGATCACTGAACAGGCTGAACATGTGTGCTGGATGTGGAAACACATCACTTTTGACTAGTGGACAAAAGGAAGGCAGTTAACATGGGTCTTTTTGGATTTTAGCAGAGGTTTTGATAGTCTCTCACAGTGTCCTTGTGGATAAAATGTCCAGCATAGAACTAGACATGCACACAATATGATGGGTGAACAATTGCGTGAAGGGTCGGGCTGAACAAGTTGTAGTAAATGGGGTAACACCTGGCGAGCAGCCAGTCACTAGTGGTGTTCCCCAGGGCTCAATTTTAAGGCCAGTTCTCTTCAATGCTTTTATCAATGACCTGTACACAGAAGTTGAGTGCACACTAAGTAAGTTTGCTGATGATGCTAAATTAGGAGGAGCCATTGAGTCCCTCAAGGGTAGAAAGACCTTACAGAGAGGTCTTGGCAGAATAAAGTGCTGGGCAATCACCAAGCGTATGAAATTTAACATGGGAAAATGCCAGATTCTGCACCTGGGGTGGTGCATTCCTAAATGAACAGATAGATTCAGGAACAAGAGGCTGAAGTGCAACCCTGCAGAAAGGGATCTGGGAATTTTGGTTGCCGGTAAGCTCAATATGAGTCTGCAATATGCCCTGGCAGCCAAAAAGGCCAACAGTACCCTGGTGTGCATTAAGTGCAGCGTGGCTAGCTGGTCTAAAGAAGTTATTGTCCCACTGTACTCAGCATTGGTGCAGCCTCACCTCAAGTACCGTGCACAGCTTTGGGCTCTAGAATATAAGGATGTAAAAATATTAGAATGTGTCCAAAGGAAAGCAACAAAGATAGTGAAGGGACTAGAGGGCATGACTTATCAGGAGTGGTTGAGGATATGAGGATACTAGGTTTGTTCAGCTTAGAGAAGAGGCAACCTAGGGGTGACCTCATCGCTGCCTACAACTTCCTCATGAGGGGGAGCAGAGAGGGAGGTGCTGATCTCTTCTCTCTGGTGTCCAGCAACAGAATGCAAGGGAACAGCTTAAAACTGCATCAGGGGAAGTTCAGATTGGATATTAGGAAAAAGCTCTTCACTAAGAGGGTGTTCAAGTACTGGAACAAGTTCCCTAGGGAAGTGGTGATGGCCTCAAAACTTTCAGTGTTCAAGCAGCATTTGGACAACACTCTTAGAGATATGGTTTAACTTTTAGGTTGCCCTGTATGGAGTCAGGAGTTGCACTCCATGATCCTCATGGGTCTCTTCCAGCTCAGGATATCCTATGATTCTATGACTGACTGAAAAACCCTTCTTTCTCTAAGCCCCACACAGAGTTTAGTCAGGCCTGCTTCTAATCAGGCAGAAGTATCATAAACTCTAAGCATTAGCTGATAAACCTGCGTGGTCTCAAGACATGAAGTCTGTATGTAAGAACTGAAAAAAATATTTTTTCACTGATAATATATAGCATAGAATTTGAATTGTACATTGCTTGTGATTAATATTTTTTTTTCCACATTTTGTAGCAGAAAACCCTGCACAGCTTAAATTTCAAGAATGCACTCTGGTCTTCCATTTAATGACACTCACAGCTGGCAGTGGATTGCAGTGTCCCACTGGAAAGCGTGTGTGCACACACACTTTGAATATATTTGTTTGCTTTCTTATGTAGGTACCACCCTACCTCTGAAGACAAACAATTACTTGAGCATTTTTTCAAAGGAAGTGCTTTTAAAGTCATTCCTCTTATTGTATTTCTTTATAGAATACCAATTTGAGCTTTTTTCACCATCGGCGGGGCTCCACAGTAACCTTCCTCCCTCTTGTCCCTTGTCACCAGCAAGTAGCATAGCTGTCAAGAGGTAAAATGTTCAAATTGTTCCTAAAATAAAATAAAATAAAGCAACTTTTTAGACAGAAATTTTGGGTAAGCATTTTTTGGCTACTCTGCTTCTTTATTTCCTGGGGAAAAGCCTATTTTCCAAAGCTAGTGATAGACCGCTCACTATCAGCATTTTTTTAAAGAAGAAAGAAAGAAAGAAAAAAAAAGAACCATGACACTGCAGTAGACAGATGATATCAAAGCTCTCTGACATTAACTGGATGTAGAAGAAAATGAGATAGTAACCTAAGGAGACTATTTTTTTAAGTGATTTATACAGTATATTAAACAGTAGGGAAATCCTTTCTAGAAAAACCCATTGGAGAATGAACATGTACTTGTATTGATGTTTGTTACAGTGTTGTAGCACATAAATATCCAAGCTGGCAAATACTGTACTAGGATTTAAGTTAATGAGATTATGCCATAAAATAACAATATCCTTTAATTCCCAATATCTAGATGCTTTTATTTCTATTTTGTAAAAATAAAAAATATTGCAGAATCTCATTCTGTTACCAAATTAAGACCCTGTACTTTTAGGATACCGAGAGTAATACCTTCTCAGGAGCAATCAATCAGATGCTGTACCTGATAATATTCATACCCTTCTCCCCTGCCATTAGTCTTTGCTATTTGTCAGTGAGTGCTACAGTGGCATCTTCTGGCATACAGAAGAATTATTTGCCTTCTCGGTGAGAGAAAACATTGCTATTAAAAGGGTAAGTTAAGAAACAAGCTTAAAGAACTGAAATAAAAAGCACCTGCTCTTCTTCAATTATTCTGTTTAGACCAATGAAAACAGTAATGAATGATGTGAAATTAAAATCTAGTTCTTTGGTAAGTGGCCGTTTGGGCATGAGAGTTTATGTGTGAGGCAACTGCTTCTAGGGCTATTAGTATCTTAAATAATGACTTCCAATTGTATCAGTTGACATAAGATGACAAATGGTAGTTAATTAGAAAAAGGAAGAGCAATAAAAAGGGGGGGAAAAAGCAATAGATAGAAAAAAAATCTGATTATTCCCTTTCTGAATCCATCTAAACACTTTCTTTTACGTTTTATGACTTATATTTTGTAGCAATTGTAGCACAGTAAAATAAATTAATGTTTATGGATTTGGGGATAATGAGAGTTGTTAATGAACTGAATATTCTATTTGATATTTTACTAGAAAACTACTTTATAACTTAATAAAAATGTTACTGAGTTCAAAGACTTTATCACAATCTCTTTAATTATATATTATATTTTCCTTTTTTACGATATATGCTACGACATTATACATCCCACACCTTGCTCAGCACATTCAAAGAAATTAATTTTGAGATGCAGAAGCAGCAACTTCCTCAGTCCACTGACGGGAGCCTTAAAGTGCAATCACTGGCAGCTTGGTCCTGGGCCATTGTTGCTCAGCGCAGGTCATGAGGAGTTACCATTTATTTCTGGCACCTATTGAATTTTTCCCTTTTCTGTGGAAGTTGTTAACAACAGTATCAATCATGGGACCATTTTTCATAGAGTGAAGCTACTGGGATTTTGGTAGTTGGTGACTGTCTCAAAAGAACTGTTCCTGAGTCTATCAAATATGTTTGTCACAGGAATGGGAGTAGCTGAAGTCCTGACTGTACATAAGGAGATCTACAAGGAAAATGTTCTCCCTTCCAAATTTTGCCCTTTCTGCAGTGTGAGTACAGCAGTAGACTCACAGATGAGCCCACAGGGCTGTCCAGAGCACTGGCTCACAACCAGGGCTGGATTAAGCAGCAAGTGATTAGGCTGAGATGAGTATATCCTCAAACTGTCTTCTTGGTCCCATTTCCAAAATTCCTTTATAAGGACAGAGGAGTCCCCTGTGGTACCTGACGCACCAGTGCCCAGTGTGTTATTGTACTGGGTCTATACATCCAGGTGTTGGCAGCTGGGGGCTGCAGGGCGGCCTCTGGGAGCAGGGGCCAGGGCTGCCTTGTGCTGGACACAGTTAGTTCCAGTTGGATCCCGTGGACCCACCACAGGACATGGCTAAACCCCATCAGTTGAGATGGTGGTGCCTCAGGGAAAATGTATTTAAGAAAGGGCAAAATGCTGTATGGCAGTGTGAGGAGTAAGGAAAAAAAATAATGAGAGAAACAACCCTGTGAACACCAAAGCGAGAGAAGAAGGAAAGCAAGGTGGTGCCACAGGCAACTGAGCGGAAACATCCCTGCAGCCCATGGAGAGGACCAAAATGGAGCAGATTGTCCCACTGCAGCCCATGCAGAGCACCACACTGGAGCTGACAACCACACTGCAGCCTGTGGAGGACTCTGTGCTGGAGCAGGTGGATGTACCCTGAAGGTGGAGAGGACCCCATGCTGGAGCAGCCTTATCTGAAGGACAGCAGCCCATGGAGAGGACCCACGCTGGAGCAGGGAAGACAATGTGTGGAGGAAGGAGTGGCAGAGAAGATCTGTTATGAACTGACTGCAACCTGCACTCCCTGTCACCCCTGCACCACTTGGTGGCAGAAGGAGGTAAAGGAACTGGGAACAAAGCAGTGAAGTTGAGCGAAAATGAGATGGGTGATTGAGGGAAGGTGTTTGTTTCTTACCCTCCTACTCCATTTTAGTTGGCAGGAAATCTAATTAATTTTCCCCAAGTTGAGTCTTTTTTCACTCGTGATGGTAATTGGTAGGTGATCTCCCTGTCTTTATCTCAACACACAAAATTTTTCATTTTATCATATTTATCATTTGTTGAGGAGGGGGAGTGAGAGAGCAGCCGTGTGGGTATCTGATAACCACCCAAATCAACCAACCACATCTATATTAACATATAGCAGAAGCACATTCAGTTTTCCTTAGTGTTGGTCTCTAAACAGTTACGGTGGACGTCCAGCATCATGTGTCGTTCAACTATACCGGCTAGAGGAGATACAGCTCCAGAGCACAGGCAAAGTGGGCAGCAGAGGCCACCTTCTCAGCTAAATCAATTTGCAAACAATATTCAGTGCTCTTAGTTTGCCTATATTTAAGGTGTGTCTAAGTGTCTTATGTGTCTAAGTCTTGGAACTACCAGAGACTATCACATTGTAAACTGGAAACCTACTCAAGTTCCTTATTATCTTCATTTAAATATATGAGCACACGTTTAATTATTGAATATAAAATCCCTGATATGCACTTTTAACTAGCCAACATTTAACAAACAATAAATGTTTTAATAAAACTCAAGTACTTCTGCAAGTCACGGTGTATGATCAATATTTTTGTCTACAACTAGCTTTTGCAGAACAATTCGGTTAAGAAACCTTCAACTTAATTAATAGGTCCTTTTTTCGGCTAATGAGTGAATCTATCTATATAAGATATCAACACAGCTATTGAACTCATACATAGCTTCTTCCTTCAAGAACAACTGTCATATCCTGATTTTGCTTCCTGGTATTTTAGAAACAGTATTTTTTAACAGCCAGCTGTCTCCACTCTGTCTAACAACTGACATATTTTCCAAGTGTCACTGTTGCAATCTGTAAGATTCTCTTACAGATGTTATACTTCCTATTTCATTATCACCTGTGCAAATGTCCCAAACTGTGTTTCTCTCATCCTAAAGCTGGTCACAGGATCCACCCTTTGGCCTTGGAGGTGGAGTCTTACACACATCAGCACTTCATTCAAGCCTATAAATGTTGAAAAAAATGAAAAATTGTGGAACAGACACAACAAAGGTAGTGAATAAGGACATTGCTGCCTATTTCTCACCCACCATTCTCTGTTCAGACTTGTTCTTATTCAGACAACTCAGTCAGCCTTTTCCTCAAAAACCTGGTCTCTTCAGGACTAATTTCTTATTCTTAGGCATTTTAGTTCATTCTACCACTGTTGTCAAGGCTATATTTTTGCTTCTCCAGGTTGGGTCTCAGAGACTTTTTGCCCTGAATTAAAATGGCATTGATTGACTTATGTCCATAATGCGTAGGGCATCACTGATAATAAAATGAAAACAAGGGGTCCATGCCCTTCCCAGAAACCTGCCACACCATTCCATATGATCTGTCCATGATCCAATTTAACCTTGCACTATAAAAGCAGTTACCTGGGGATGACTGCATGTAATATATACTTGAGAAAGGAAGCCAAAAGGGAGAAAAGGTCCATGTTTCAGAGACCTAATGGATTTGACATAAAAAATGCTAGTGACTATATAGTACCACACAGGATGCCTTTGATGAATCACAGAATGATAGGGGTTGGAAGGGTCCTCTGGAGATCTTCTAGTCCAACCCCCCTGCCAGAGCAGGGTCACTCACAGCAGGTTGCACAGGATGGCGTCCGGGTGGGTTTTGAATGTCTCCAGAGTTGGAGACTCCACAGCCTCTCTTGGCAGCCTGTTCCAGTGCTCTGCCACCCTCAAAGCAAAGAAGTTGCTCCTCATGTTTAGATGAAACTTCCTATGTTCGAGTTTGTGCCCATCACCTCTTGTCCTGTCTGCCAGCTTCTGAAAACACAGAGTGGAATTTATCTCCAGATTCACTTATCTAAATGTAGGTAACTACAATACAAGGTTTAATGTGAGCTAGCTCCTGCTATAGTCACTGGAAACCCAGCTCATATAGTCAAAAGAAACTAGTGAGCACTTACTGAAACAGACTCCCGAAATGATCTGCTAAAATGACAGCATATCTAGGCAACTGAGTCCCACCCCCGCAATTAAGTGTCTGATCTAGAGGGGAATCCTTCCAAGAGGATCAGGGCACAAAGAACACTTTGTCTCTTGTACTATCTTTTCCATACATTTCTTACTATAAAGTAAAAACCAGTATTTGTGCCTATTAGCACACGAAGATCTAGAAATTCCAATCTAGGTCAGATTGGAATTATATAGATCTCTAACCAATTCCCTTTAGAAGAACAGAAGAAAAAGGACACTCAGTTGTCACCTTGTGGATATGTTGCTTCAGACAATACAGGTCATAACTGAGTATTTCAGAATAGATTCACCCTTCTTTGGGAAATTTTTACTGATTTTTTTTCCTTGTTTTTATATTCACACATATTTTGCAGATTTTAAGAACTGGGTCTTGCTTAGTCACATCCCCCACATAGATTATTTCAAGGGGGAAAAGGTGCTAAGTTTCTGTAAAAAATGGAAATTAATTGATTCTCTTTTATTTAAAAGTTAAAAAATGGTCTGAACATGAATTACCGAGAAGCAGATTATTGAAGGCATTGGAGTTAAAATCATTAATAGTGGAAGACACAAATATGAAATTAATCTAATTTAAGTCTCTGTACAGGTTGCAAAGGGAACTCTCAGGAGATCACACACTTTGATTTTTTTAAAGAATATAATAAAGACTGGAGACACATGACAGGCAGAGAAACTACCTTTGATTATAAACTACCTTTGAGTGTACAGAAGTGTAACATTTATCATGGTTACAATCTGTTTAAAAAATAGATTGAAAGATAAAGGTCTGATGTGATTCACAACTTTGAAAAAGAAGCAGATTCTTTCATAAGAAGATTTAAAAAGTGCTTTCCCATTCCTTTTCAGTTCAGTGAAATAATTCCTTTTTATTATAATCGTCATGATAGTTTTGGTTTGTTGTATTTTTAACATTTATTTTTCTGTGTTCCAAATCTAAAAAGAGAAACAGATAAAACAGATACCAAGACAGTTTGGCAACCAAACGCACCATGGGATTCACAGCCATTCCCAGATCCTTTTGCACCAGTAACTATTTTCTCCATCATAGATGATGGAAAAGAGGAATGAGTTCTTCTCCTGGCAAACGAGGCATTTTAGACAATGTGAATTCCATTTTATAGGTCTTATTGGCTCTATTTGCAAGTGGCCCCTCTGTTTTACGTTGTAACAAATCACTAGTGATCTTGACAATAAGCCTGTAAAGTACATTGAAAAATGTTTAACCCTTACCTAAAAATAAGTAAAATTAAATCAAAACCGGAGCGAAAGCAAAAGAATGTAACTCAGGGAAGGACTTCTCTAACTAACTTTAGCTATTTGTACCTGAGCTACCGAAGCTTGAGTCCTTTTACAATCAGTTGAGAGAAATAAGGATTGGAGGGCACAATTCTTCTCATCCTAACAGAGGTACTTAATATTAATTGTGCCCTCATGTGTTTATTCATTTCCAGTGAGTCATGTTTATTTGTCTACAGTGACTATAAAAGGCGTCTAAATTTCTTGGTTCAAGCACAGATGTTTACATCGTAAATAGCTAACATGAGGAAAAATCCTGTCTCTGTATCTATTGTTATTAAAGTAAGATTACATTCTGAGGGGGAAAAAAAAGAAATGAATAGTATAGCTGTCTTCCAACATTCATGTTTAGATTTTGGGTGGTGAAAAGGCAGGGGTTTTACTGTAACATTAAAGTACCTAACCTGATCATTTCAAGGAATTGTTACTAGACTATGATAATCCTTTCAAACTGCATAGAAGGTTAGATATTTATTTTCTTTCCCTCAGAGTAATAAGAAGAGTCAATTTCTACCAAAAAAAAAAGCCTTTTATATTTTCTTTGAGGCTTTATGTCAGTAAAGTAGAAATACACTGTAAAAGATTCATCAAAAGTGGATCATAAAAGCTATCACAGACAATATGAGAAATGTGACATCAACTGTGGGATGGTGCTTCCCCCCTCCCCCCCCGAATAAAAAAAAAATTACATTAAAATATGGAATAAAAATACAAAGCAGGACAAATTCCCAAAGCAAATACTCAGATCTTTGCTAATTTTGTCTCCAATCCCACCCAGCCTTTCCAAAACACAAACAAGTCTTTAAAGATAAGTCACTTGTCACAGACTTAAAAAATAAAATTTAAAATTGTGAGTTAAAGCAAGTTCTTTAGTAATATAATAAAATAAATTAATATCAATGTAATAAAATCACACATGAGGCCAACTGGATATGAAAGCGACTCTTCGGAAGGTCTGATTTTCAAAAATACCTTGACTTTTGGAGGCGTATTTGAAGAAAAAACTCCTAGCCTTTTGAGGATTAGAAATCACCACTTAGAGAAAGGTATTAATTGAAAGGAATATATTATTGTGGGAAAGCCAATGCTCATTTCTATTTTGTATAAAGGAAAACAATATAAATTCTCGTTCACTGAATTCATGGAATAATTTGATAGAGCAGCAAAGATGGTTTGAACACAGTTGATCACAAGAGTTATAAAAATAATATTTTCAGATCCTCAATATATTATTATAAAGCACATTTCAAAAAGCACAATAAAATAATAAAAATATTAATTGGTTGAATCATAATGAATAATTAGAAATTATTAGAAATAGAATTGTAATATTAGACATTGGTTCAATTAAATAATATGTGGAATAAAAAGCTCCAATTTTCAGGTAACTTCAGAATTAGTGGTATTATTATAAGGTAATTCCTTTTAAAATATAATTAGAAATTTGTAACTCCTACTAAAGTTATTATGTGGTCTCTCTGGAAAATGCAAGCTCCTATGAAGTCAATGAAATGATGCTTACTGATTTCAGGAAGAACTTGATCAGAATTCATTTAAAATGTAACATATATTAGCCTTACTGTGCTCCAGTTAGCCAGACTTTGCATAAAAGAGCAGTGTATTTTGACTTGGTTTTGCATATCTCAGATGCACGTGCTAAAATAAATAGTACATAACTTAATCTGGAGTAGATAAGGAATTTTAAAGGTTTTGTATGAAAAAATGCATAAAGGTGCACTTATTTTTTGAAGACTTGGACACAATATCTTCTTTTCCTTTGATGAAATTTTCAAAGTTCTTACCTGTTAATGGGATGAAATATAAACCTCTTAAAAGTTGTTTCAGGGAAACAAAGCCTAAATTCAGGTCAGACACTAGTGAAGTGGTTATTCTGTTTTTCCCCCATATGTTAGCTGAATGGCTTTAACCACAGCTCTAGAGACTTAGCCTGATTATTATATCCCTCTAGTTTTTCCTGCTTTATCCAAATAACTGGAGTCTTTGGACCAAAAAGAGACAGACTTATAATAGGTAAAAACAGGAGACAATGTACTTGGGCATAATCTGCTGGTTTCTGAAGGACTAACCGTAACCAATTTTCCTCTGGCTCATTTGAGGAGATTGGATTAGTCAGTCACACAACTTCGATGATATCACATAACACATCGGTAACATTCTCATAGGCTAATATTAATTGGGAGGCTAGGGATATCTCACCCTTCCTTCTCACAGGAAGAGTGTCATAATCTGAGCTCTTCTCCCTCTTTCTTTTCTCTTTTGGGGAACTGAAAATCACTTGAAGAGAAAGATTTATTGTAATAAGTATATTCCTGTGGAAAATTTACATTTCAATAAATCAGTATTATCTCTCAGGAAGAAGATACATATTGGCAACACATATGAAGCTCAAAGATTTTTCTGTATGCATGATCAAGTGTTGGCATAGTAATACATAATGATATAAATTATTGAAGCATAAACAAAGCCACAGTGATATACACAAGTTCCAATGATTTCCACAAAAAGTAAAAATTCACTTGTGGACACCTATGCATAGTCCTTCACCAGGCTATGAAGTTTGCACAGGTAAAGTTGCTGGATGTATAATGACATGAAGTAGTGTGAGGAAAAGCAAAGCAATTCTATTTGAAATGCCATGTAAAAACTGAGAAAAATTACGAGACAACTTCCTTGTATCTTATTTTGCAAAAAGGTGTGACCTGAATATTCATTTTATGCATTGGAAAAACAAATTATGACATTTCGATTTCTAGTTGTTTCCTATTTAAAGAGCATAAACTCTCTCTCTTGAACACAATCTTTTGTCAGGAGTCAACATTTGCTCTTCTTGAGTGATGAATTTAGCCTGTGTAGTGGATTAAATCTGTACTGTCAGGTTGGATTGCTAATTCAAAATCAATAACAAATAAGGGGAAGGGTTACATAAAATTTGTTGAGGGAATTCACACAGAGGCAGAAATAAAGTCAGCTAATTTTGTATTTTTCAACAGTGTATTACCTGATATTAACACGTTACACACAACAGAAAGATTCTTATCTTCCTACCACAAACACACACAATTACTTTTCAAAGGTTTTAAGTTATGAAAAAGCATTTAACGAGTATACTCACTGGTCTAAAACACAGCACATCAGAGCAGTGTAATTATTACAAATTACCTACATTAATTACATGAGGTTATATCTTGATGGGAATTACCTCATAATAATAACATTAATTCTGAAGTTATCTGAAAATTGGAGCCTTTTACTCCATGTATTATTTCATTGAACCATTATATAAATATTCACACTTACAGTTGCCAGTAAAGAAGCAAACTTTCCAGCAAAGTATCAATGTATATTGCTTTCTTATTCATTCTTTTATATTTCCTGAGGAAAAGGAATAAGATAATAGATGTTACAGCTACTTATCTGGATAGAGAATTACCTAAATGCTTTCTTATTTCCACAGTAGTAGAAGGAAAGTAACCGGTGCCACTCTTACAAAAGTGTTAGTGTACACCACCTGCCTGTTAAGCAAATTAGGACTTAGTACTTCTCAGTTTTTAGCAACTTTCAAAAAAACCCCTCCTGTCTACTACTTTATGCCTCCTGAGCACAGAGGATATACTCTGGTATGTCCTTCTCTGATCTGGATTCTCCTGTGAAGGTTACAGCTCTTCAGGAGCTCCTTTTTGGAATAATCAGAATACAGTGTTGTGTGGTCAAGGTAGGATGCAGGTTGAGTATCACCTGAACTACCTTTAGACTAATTGGCTATACATAGGAATAAAATCAGCATCCTGGAGGAAATAGTCACTTTATGTGGTACTGGAGTAATAAAAGGGTT
The DNA here is from genome assembly GCA_004023745.1 of Recurvirostra avosetta. Taxonomy (NCBI): domain Eukaryota; kingdom Metazoa; phylum Chordata; class Aves; order Charadriiformes; family Recurvirostridae; genus Recurvirostra; species Recurvirostra avosetta. Next base: position 62,486 of record SAYO01021785.1, read on the forward strand.
ATTTATGAGTATGGAGAATACTGGGGCTCCAATTAACACTGCAGGAAGGAAAGTTCACTCCTCTCCCTGAATTCATTCACTTCCTTCTGACTTTTCCTTCTCACCAGCAGGGGGATCCTTCGAGCTGTTTCCTTAGACAGAGAAGGGAAAAATCCCCAAATTCTTCTGGTCTTCCAGATATGTAGACACTTCTGAGCTGTTTAAACCAACAAGTTGTATACTGAATGAAGAAGTAATATGCTGTTTGCTTGTTTTACCTAATTTTAGGCCAAAAAGCACAGAAGCAATTACAGAGGACCAGAAACTCAATTACAGATACAGTCCTTGCTCAAACAGACCTGACAGTGAATAATATGTCATGTCCCACTGTGGACTATAAAATTAATTCTGAATGGTCTTCCTATGAAACATGGGTGGGGTAAAAACACCTTCTGTAAGAAAGCATGTTTTTGCCTGGAATTAGTGCAGAAGTCACAGCAGATGCTGCAGTGGGGCAAGGCACTCTCTTCTCACATTTCAAAATGGTGTAGGCTGTCCTGTAAGATCCCTCATTTCCTGCTCCTCCTCCACAATCATCTTTCAAACATGTTCTCTCAGAGACAAACCACCAACTATAGACAGAATTATGAGATGGGAAATACACACAGTCTATTTCTGGAGAGTTTTGTAAGGTTAAAATAAGTTTGCATTCAATTCTGTTAAAATACATCAGGCACCATCATTAAATGTCAGTTCTTCTAGCTAAATAAGAAATGGCTAGTCATACCCATTTCACAAAACGCAATATAAAATCTGAGTATAAAAACAAGTGTTAAAAGTTAGTGCAACATTTAGACCAAGTTTGGGGTTTACAGCAAGAACTTTTTTTTTTTTTAAATACATTTTTAATAGAATTAAGATGTTCTGAACTGAGTGAACATATAAAGAGTGAAGTCATGTAGCCCTTCCAAAGACACCTGAATAAGAACACTTCACATTAACAATGGGGGATTAGGAAGAACGCTGTTGTGTTTAAACAAAATAAACATGAAATCCTACTCAGACACAAGGGATCTCTTCCTTTACTAAGGTAACACAGAATGCAGATGAGAATTTAAAGCAATATAGCAAATGGCAAAAGTCATAATGGAGATTTTATTGCTTTCGCTATCTGGCATGTTCCACCAGTCTTCTACAGTTTTTGAATTCTGAGACACTCACAGACAGCAGAAATCTAAGGAGCAGCCCTTCACACCACTTCCATGATGGTTTGGAACCCAATGCTTTACTTTTGGAGCTGAGGATGGTGAATGGCATAGAAATAATGGGAGAGGTTGCCCAGTGAACATGGGAATGTATTAACTGTGTTACCTGATACCACGCTGACAACTTTTAAGGCTGAAATTGTAACTTGCAGATTTGTCTACTTATTAGTCTTTGTCTCCTTTGTTTAATTAGACAATACATGTTTAAGGAAAGGGGTGGTGAACTGTGCAAGAGACTCTAGTTTTGGACCATATTTCTAATACTTTAATACGATTTATTTTCTGAGACAATGATATTGGCCTTCCAATACACTGGGATAAAGATGCACTCGAAGACACTGATCAATAACAAGCCTATTGCTAAATCGCTGTGGTAGAAGCACTGAAATATTTTGAAGCAAATCAGCAGATCCAGAATGGCCTTTTCAAATACAAAACCCTAAAAAATACTTTGGAGGAATATTATGTCATTAAAGCAATTATTGTTTATTAGAATGATTAATCTATTTCATTTGTGTACATACATTTTTAAGTTTGCTTCCTCATGAGTTAAAATATAGGTTAAGACTCTTTAAAGATTGCATTATATAATTTTTTAACATGTTTAAATGTAATCCAGTGGCTCTTCATTTAGCATTTGACAGTCTGTGTCGTTGTCTATGACTTCCAATTCAGACCATGAATCCTCATTCTTCATGTTCAACTCCTTCAGTGAATTTATCTCAATCTAGTCTTGCGATGATTTATTTAAGTCCTATGTGCTTAATGGCTGACGTTTTTTTATAATAAACACAGTTCAAGATAAATGCAGTCATTTTGTCACATTTGCCTTTGCTGCCTAAAACAGTCTTTTCTTCTGCTTGTGTCCCAGTCTAGTACTTTGAATGAAAACATATACAAAACCATATCAAGCTCTTAGGATGACAATCATGTCACCGGCTGGCACTGGGGAAGTGACAGACGGGAACTGGATTCCATATCTGGATTCAGGATCGGGATCAAAGGCAAATGAACAGACAGAGTCCTCCTTGGATATAGGCCATTGAAGAAAGAGGGCTGACACTTTGATCCCTCAGCTCTTATACTGAGCATGAGGCAGATGGGATGGAATACCCTGTTGGT
>SAYO01021789.1:9237-20099 GCA_004023745.1 Recurvirostra avosetta
ACAGCTGCCAGGACAGCAGAGAGAGTAACCGGAGAGGAGTCTGGCCTCGATGCAGAGCCAGGACGGTCCCCTGGAAGACGAGCGCACTCTTCCAACCCCAGGCCTCCACTGAGCGCTGCGTGAAGCTGAGAGGGGACCCATCTGGGAAACAGCCGTTCATTTCTGAATGCGCAAGGGGAGCCAGCACAGAGGCACCATTTCAAGGCTGTGGTCAAAGATAATCTGTGATTTCCGCTCGCGCTCATCCACGGGTTTATCTGGGCCAGGAAATATGCACTGCAAATGTTTTGGTTATCTGCGGGGGACAAAAATACAAGGATCTGACTTCAGAAAGACTCAGGAAGATTTCGTGTGCTGCCAGGTCACTCTAGTCATCTGAGTGCAGAAGCAGCTCGACACTGCCATATCCTTCCCTCCCTGAGGGAATGTGACATAACTTCGGTATATCTATGTAAAAACGAGAATTTATCCTTTTCCTATTACTATCACACAAAAAAACCAAAGCCAAAATGAAATAGAAACCAGTGAGTGTTGCCTGTGAGGGAACATACTTGGCTCCACGCAGGTGTCCTCGTAGTCCCAGCAGCAATCCCGACGCTCCTTGCAGCCGCTGTCGCACCGGCAGCCGGGCACCTCGTTCCCATGGGGCTCGTTGCACTTGCGCCTGCAGCTGACTGTAGGGAGAAGGCAGCGGGTCTGAGCGCTCGGGTAACCCTGTCCCAGACCGGGCGGTTAAATGGACGACAGACCTGGGCTGCGGGAAGGATTGTGCTGAATAATTTCCCAAATCCGTTTCCCCGAGTCATTTTCCAATGCAGTCACTAGCGCAGGGGTCAACAAGGCGAAACAAAAGCCATAGGAAGTCCTCTGGATGTTGAAGGTCTGGGTGGCTGTTTGGGACGTGCTCGCCCAGAGCCTGTGGCAGGGCTGTTTCTGCAGTAGGTCTCCCCAGGACCAGTGGCACAGGAGGCAATGCCTTGGTGTCACGAGGAGGGGGACACTGGCCTCTCCCCTGCTCAGTTTTGGGTTGGGGATGTGAGAGGAAGAGTGACTCCCATGTTGGACATTCCTTAATGTACCTGCCAGGGAGCTGCATGGGATGGGGGCTCCCTCAGGGCTGAGCACCCAGAGCCATGGGGGCTCTCCAGAGGAAGCTGGGCACAGCCTGGCAGCCGGGGTCCATCCCACCACCTCAGCCAGGAGCAGAGCAGCCAGGGGGCACCACGGCAGCCCCACCTCCGGCACTGGGCACCTCCCTGGGGACAGGGACAGGCCAAGGCCAGGCAGTTGGCCTGTGGGTAGGCCTGGTTTGGCGGAACCCATGGCCAGGCAGGGCAGGGCTGTGGGGAGCGGGAGACCAGCCCTGCTGTGGTGTCGCTGGGGCATGGGCTGATGGCCCTGGGGGTCTGAAATGGTGTCTTGGGCTGTGGGCAAGGTGTGGGCAGCCCCAGGGAGCTGGCAGGGCCCATAACACTCATTAGTGCACTCAGGATTCTGACCATACCTCTCCCACTTAATTGTTACAACGTCCCTTAAAAATCTGCAGGTTTGGTTGTTTTGATTGAAAGAAAGAAGCGGGTCCAAATGAGGGGCCTCATATTGGAAATGGAGACATGCAGTTCGTCACCACTGATACCTTCATGCAAGGAGAAGGGAGAGCTCTGGCTCACCTGAGGACAACCCCAAATCTCCAAACATCACCCACAGCTGCACACTAGCCAGGACAAACCTTGTGTCCACATTCTCTGTACTGCAGAAATACTGTTTGAACCACTCTTGAGCACCCGCATTTCCAGCCTTGTCCACTCACACTGTTAGACAGGGATAGGTATAACTACTAATTGCTGGTGCAATTCTATTATAGCTGCCAAAAGGTTCATACTTTTGCAGAGGGCACACTGCCTACAAAATTCAGGGTTTAATATCCGCTGTGTAGAAACCATGTAGAGCTAAAATGATTTTTTGCAAGCTAGCCAGCTTGTTTCACGTGTAGAAAGTTCAATGTTGTACCTTGTGCTGTAGGTACTTACATCAACAACTATTGTCCAATGCAGGAAAGCTTTGCAAATAATTAGAATAACAAACAATATATGTAATGAGCATAAATGGATCTGTCAAAAGTAGATATGGAAAGAAGTAATTGAGGGTTAAGTGTTTTATGACTGGAGTCTGTTCTGTCAAGAAAGAGCTATGATTTTCCACAAACTTACATAAATATATGCAAACAGTTTTTCTGTGCTTTTTTGGCTGAAGTTTAGAGTATTTCATTTAATTTTTCCTCTATCCATTGGCTGTTGAACAACTCAAAGTTCTTCAGGTGGTCTACCTGATTTAAAATGATACAGGATATAGCATGGTCAGTCTAAGTCAGAAAAAATACAAACCTTTTCCTCTGTCTGTAATGGAACCGTTCATACCCTTCATAATTTGCAACCCATGCTTCTAATTTCTTTACAAAGCTTTCACAACTGTGCAAGGTCAGGAATTTAGTATTTCATTAACTTTTATTTGGAATAGACCCTACAATTACAGGAGCTACAAGGACATTTACCTTGAGTATAAAAACAGAATCAATTGTACTACCACCCAATGCAAATTCTGTGCTAATTTTTAAACAAACAGAATGACAGGTCCTTCTGACTCATTTCCAGGCCCCTTCTCCCAAGATCACAAGCCTCCAGCACCCATCTCGACCACAACTCCCTTTGCTCCTCAACAGCAACACTCTTCCCCACCGCCCTCATAGCAAATGCAACTGCACAAAGGTGCATGTCGTTCAGGGCTGAGGCTTCCCCTCCCACTCTGCAGTATAAAACCATGTATTCGTAATTCATCTTTCCCAGGTAGATCTGGTTATGAAAGTAGCAAATAAAGTTAATCAGTCCCTATTTAGGGTTCCTCTGTAATACTTGCAGTCAGAGGCACCAAAATGCTAACATGCTGATTTAGTGCCATCTTTCACTTACTACAGCTATGACCAAGTTCCTCAGGTAGATGTCAGTGAAGACTAAAGCTGTGGGTATCTACATATTTTAGACAGAAAGTTGTAATACAACATACGTGTCATCAAAAAGCAATTACAGTTCCATCTCATCCTATTTACTCGGCCCATAGTATTGAAAGATGTCAGAAGGAGCTAAGACAATGAATAAGTAGGTAAACAAGTTCAGTATGTGTTGATTACAAATGAGACACAGAGACTGTGCTTCCTTGAACTCCTTCAGTATGAGATTACTATTGTTTTGATTCTAAAGGAAGTGTTTTATTTAATTCACCATGTGTTGTGTTTGTTCTCACCCAGCTTGACCTCCTGACATCAAAATGCTACTTTGTTTTTCTGTCTAAAAAATAACATTCCACCAAATCAAAGCATTATCCTCTTTTTATCATAGCTTTACAGAAACTGAAGTTTTCAGAGAAGATTCATAATGAGTTTTAACATTAGCCACCTGAACTATACCAAATGTACCCAAAGCATGAGTCCCAAAGATGGTCCAATGATATCTCTTCTACAAAACATATTGCCTAAATAATTGCAAGGTATTATATGTAATAAGATAAGTCCTATCTCAAATTTCCTAAAAGTATTTTTCTAATAAATTTTCCAAACCTGTTGTGAACTAGGTTTAATGCTTCTGGAAAGAGAAGCCATGCACTTAGTGGTTTAGGACAGGTTTTTCAAGTATAGATTAGAAGTGTACATTTTTTATACAATCCAACTTGAAAAATGCACGAACTTAATTTTCACAGGTGGTAAGTTTTCACAGAGCATTTACATTATGCTATAAAAGAGCCTGTGCTGAAGTCCTTTACCAGATCTAGCTTCACCAGTAATTATCCTGAAAGAATCGTAAACATACCTTGCTGCTGGTCTCCACGGTTCAGTCCTAGTCCTAAACCTAATCCCAGGGATACAACCACCAAAGCACAGAGAAGAACCTGTCACACAGACACATGAAAATTAAAGTTCACAATTGTGATAAACTGTTAGGTTTATTAGAAATTAAGAGTATGATTATTATTTCTATGAGCGTATGATTTCTTACGAACTCATGATTTCTGTAAACTTGTTCATCAAAAAATTGGAAACATTCTGAGCCTGAAGATAGGAGAGGCACAAGAATGATAATCTTGTGAACTGCTTACAAGCCAACACCTTAATACCACACTTTTAACCTATGGCCAGCCCCATGTTGTAATTGGGGAAGTCCTTGCTGGGGAAAAGATAGTAGGAAGTAATCAACATATTTACCTGTTTTGCAAATTCTTTATCTGTGTAAAGAGAAGGAAGTTGCTTTTATTTAGCTTCTGCATTTTTCTGAAACACTCACAGAAAGAAATCCTGAAGAAATGCAGAGAGACTGGAAGTGTCAAATTTTCATCCCCATGCCAGTTTCTCTTAATAAGTCACCCCATTAGTGAGGTTAAAGGGAACTGGAAAGAGACAAACAGTCCAAGGAAACATAACAGAAAGCACCATAACATTTGGGAGACTGAGGAAGAGCTGAGAAGGCCTCTGTCAGCTTAACAGACACTCAAGAGGAATGGTGATGTATGCTGGCTGAAAGGCAGAGTGAAAAGTGACAACCCTCTCGGAGTATTTCATAGCGTATGCACTTTCTTCTTCACTAAGGCAATGCTGAGAAAGAAAATGTGTATCACAGAAGATCACCATAAACCAGCCCAGCTTACTTCCCATTTTTGCCTCAGAGCCTTCTTTTGTTTCCTGCCATTTCCAGGAACCACCAGGCACTAGCAAATACTAAGATTCAAAATAAAGTAGAAATAAGAGACGTTTACTCTCATGCTCAGTATTACTGTAACGGAGCCTCTTAACTGAGACTACAGCAATTATAAGGAGGTGAGAAAAAATGTATATGTGGGTAGGGTATAACCAAGTGCACATACTCTGTCCTGTTACTTTTTACCTACCCCTGCTCACAAAAACACCCTGTGCTCTTTGTTACTGCCTGTCCTGCCTTGCAGGTGCTGGGCGCAAGTGTGGCAGCAGGGAGGGCTGCTCAGTTCTCTGGCATAGGCGTACAATTTGGCCATGGCGCAGCTCCACACTGGGACAGTCTAAATGCATGTTATTCCTTTCCATACACCAGGAAGATCCAGGCACGCAAGCCAGAAAGTCAGGAGTGTCGCACACTCCAACTAGCCCTCTAACAGGAACAGGGACAGCCAGGAAACCTAACTGTGGGTCTGGCACGACACATGCCTCTTCCTCTGGACAGATACAGTTGGAGGGGCTCCTTCCATACCCCACATTTTCTTCTCCTGCTGCTATGCTCCCTGTGACTGTGCTCAGAATTTCCCGTTTCTCCCTTGCTGCCCACCCTCTCCAGCCTCACGTCACTGATTTTTTCCCAAGCAACATCAAACACCAGCAACACCAAAGTTACTTGCTTCACACTTACTCTCTCCCATCTTTACTTTCTTCCTGCTGTCACTCCCTGGTCTTTGTACAGGAGAAATATCCCAAAAGTAGGAATGGAAATGGAATTGGTGAGAGAACCAGGTAAGAGAAACAGATGGGATAAGCGTGTTTGGAAAGATTGCCCAAAGCGGCAGAAATGTTGAAGTCTCTTGAAGAGAGACCCCGGGTGTGAAGGCAGCAGTTTAATTCTACATCCAGTAAGCAAGGACTGAGAATCAGGGGGTGCATTTGGGCTAGAAGAGCAGCCACTCTTTCTGGGCAGGGAGAATAACGCTGCCAGGGTAACCTAGCAGGTCCTGTTTCCCTGATCAGCCCAATCATCAGGGCATGCACTGTTCACCTTAAAGTTCACTATGGTTTTACCCTCCATTTTCATTAAAACTCACATTTGTAACTGAAATAAATAGACGATACTAAATTGAAAGTACAGCTATTACAGCAGCAAACATTCCCAATGTTGCAAGCAATGAGAGAGCTGAAGTAAAAACCCCAAACTCATAGCAGGTATACAGACAAGATGTTGCATTTATTATAGCATTTACACAAAGATCCTTAGATTTTGGGACATTCATGCTTGAAGTGAAATAACATCGGTAGCACCTACTCAAGTCCTCAGACTTTCCACAGCTAACTTCTATGTCTAAATTCAGGACTATAGCTACTTTCTAATAAAAAAGTTGTTCCTAACACATATGCTCTGTTCTCAGAAGGATTTATTAGACAGTGTGACTGCTATTTGTGAGTACACAATTCTCTGACTAAGCTTTCAGGAAAAAGTTGCCAAGGAAGTACTGCATACATATAGTTTATCAAAAACGTAGATAAATTGCATAGTATATTAACAGTTTACACCTCCAATATTTAGATTTTGGGTTTTTTTCATAGATGCAGGCATTTGAAAACTAATGCCTTTGGAAGAGTAAATATGTTTTAGGATACTTAAATTTCTCACTTTACTCTTCCAAGTACCTCTTGAAAGTATAATTTACTTTTCTTCACAGTTAGGTATTTTTCCCACATTGTTTCTCACGATTCATTAGTTTTACTGAAAACTTAAGGAAAAAATGTCTGTTATCTTCTCTCTTTTTCTCAATTTCCCTCATATTCTATGCAATCCTTGCACAATGAAGCATTAAATAGGAAGTTGTACTTTGTGAATTGTTCTAATGACATAGAACTGAAGAGTATCATAACTTGACTCTCTTTTTCATAGGTCTGTTTTCAAAAGTTTTGACTCTTTTCAAAATCAGTACCTGCCATTTTCTCTAAATTCCAATTTACAGATGCAAGAGCTTGTGCAAACATATACAGGTACAGATATATATATATACAGACATTAATATTTATTTTGTGGTCACAAGCAGAAGCTTAAAACTGCGTGTTGGCTACAACAGAAGATTTAAAATACACAAAACCCATACACATTATTATTTACAAGGCAGCCACAAGACTCTTAAAGCCCTGGGGAAGAGGGAAAGAGTTGACACGATATTTGAGATGTGGGACAGACAATACGGTACGAAACGGTTCATTAGTCTTTTCCCATGCCTTGCTTCCTGAGTGTTTTTCACCAACGCCTTGCCTACACATTCTGTTTTGTTAATGGCAAATCCAAAGATGAAGAAGAAAGCAAAAAGGAACTGCGGCTGCTTTGGCCACAAACACATCTGTTTTAATCAAATCTATAAAATAAAGTACTGAAGCAATGTCTTTGCTGTGCAAAAGAACTGTCAGGTTATCATAGTAAAACAAAAAGTGCAATTAACTGCCAGAAAAAAACCAAGTTTGCTTGATAAGTACCAGAAGAACTTTAGAAATCTGCCAGTGAAGTTAGTGCATTCATGCTGTAAAACTTTAAGCACCAGTTACCAAGCTACCCTGAATGATTAAATTAATACAATGAAACTTCTAAAAATTCTGCAAATCTGAGAATTGTTAAACCAGCAGCCCCGAAGAGCAGCACCTACTTACAGCGCAGATGACTTTGTATTTCAGAAGGGTTTTCTTCTTCACGTACTCTGTTCGCGTTAAAGACACCTCACTCAAACGTCTGCTTTGATCATTGATATGAGCATCCCGAAGCTCCATTTTGCTGAGATCTGCCTCTCGGCTGTCTGTTCTGTGATCCCCAGCCTCCCTGGCTGAGTCAGCTGCAACTAAGACGTGACTCCTGCTTCAAGGGTGTATGTACTTTGTTCATAGGGTTTTTTATGAGATCCTAGCTTTTGCATCAGTGGTAGGTTCACAGGAAGCCAAAGTAAGCAGGAAAGCAACTCAGAAAGGTCAAAGGCTGAAAAGCATTATCTGTGGAGAGAACCTGTCACACATTTCAAGATAAGGACAGCATTAGGTAAACTCTTAACTGGTGATTGCAAGTTAAATGTTGCTAAGCAATAAAATGCAAAAATGACAGAAATGCAAGTACGCAACTATTCAGTTAAAAGCTTCCCATCCAGAGTATTTGTTATCTTCAAAGAAAGTGTTAAATATATTTAGTGAAATGAATACGAAAGCAGACAGCTTCTTAACTCCTGCTCCGTGTCACGCCTATGTTTTCAGATCCCTTTCCTTATTTAACACCAGAGGATTCTGCCTGTTTTGTTTAAATCCATCTTTGTCACATTTTTTTCAGCTTGCTACATGTTTTTTCAGTAGCGATAGATGTAATCATTACAAACAAATGGTATACAGCCGAATCAATTCAGTAAGAAATAAAAAGGTTTTGTTTAAGTACAATTTGAAATCTATTTGGTTTTCAGTTTGGTGGTTAGTGGATGGTTTGTTTGTTATGAAAATATACCTTCAATGTCTATTAAGGCTATGCAAGCGTAACTATTCAAATGTTGATCTGATTCAAAAGTTGAGCACCGCATGAGCTGTAAATTATAATAAAGAAATTCATAATATTCGTAATTATAAAATATCCAAAACGTAGTACTATATGAGCTGCTACAAAGAAAATTAACTCCATCACAGCCCAAACCAGTACAATCTCTACCCCTTTTGTGTCATGCTCAGGTCCCACATTATCCAGTACCTCCTCATTAATCACCCCCCTCCCCGCCTCAACCTTCCTTTGATATATACATAGATATCATTCCCTTAGTCTATAGGCCACTCCTGTAAAACGTCTATAAAATGTCCACTGAGTTCACTTCTTCCATGACCTGTGTTCCATCTGTTACGGTGGTTACTCAGGCCAGGAAGGCAGTGTGTTGTCTGGAGTTACTCACTGCCAAAACCCGTTCGGGTTGGGTCACGCTTGCAGGGCTTCTTGTGAGGCTTGTCCTCTGTTCACGTGGTTCCTGCTACAGTACTTCATATAACAAGCAACTCAAACAACGGGGTACAACAACTTAAAGTTATATCCATTGCAATCTCCACGCCTGGTCCCTTTGAACCAGGCTACAAGGTTTAATATTGCAATGAACTCCTCCCCTTGCCGATGCTTATCCACAGGCTGCAGTCCCTTCAGGGGAGTACCTGCTCCAGTGTGGCCCTATCCACAGCCCCAGGCGCTTTGGGATGTATCTGCTCCAGCACGGAGTTACTCACAGGTCACAGTCCCTTCAACTGGAGTTCCAATTGTAGTTACAGCACGCCTACTACAGCAGGACAGGAACAGCAGCAATGCCCTGGCCATACGCCAGCCCAGGCACGTGGCCAGTGCTGTTATCGAAATGTTCCCAGGCACAGCAAAGTAAGATGACAAGCAGTACAGCAAACAGCAGCCACTAACAATCACTAATATACAGCAAAGCAAACAAGTCCCATGGCAAGTACAGGAGCCTCCCAATTAATAGCTAAACAGCTGTAACAGCTATAAATGAGGTCCAGCACATTCCAATCAAATCTGTCATTATCTTGAACCCCTCTGCCCCCGCACTGGGTGCCAAAAAGCACTGTTGTGGGTTAACCTGGGTAGGCAGCTCAGCCCCACACAGCCCCTCGCTCACTCCCCCACAGGCTGTGGGTTGAGTCAAAGACAGTTTTATAAATAAAGCAAAGTTGCGTGTGCAAGCAAAGCAAAATCAGGAATTTGTTCACTGCTTCCCATCCGCAGGCAGGTGTTCAGCCACTTCCAGGAAAGCAGAGCTCCATCACGCCAAACGGTTACTTGGGAAGACAAATGCCTTACCTCCGACTGTCCCGCCTTCCTCCTTTTTTCACCCAAGGTTTTATTGCTGAGCACAACGTCAACGTCACATGGTGTGGGGTATCCCTTCAGCCAGCTGGGGTCAGCTGTCCCAGCTGTGCCTCCTCCCAACCTCTCGTGCACCCCCAACCTCTCGTGCACCCCCAGCCTACTCGCACAGAAGGCCTTGAGGCTGTGTAAGCTTCTCAGCAAGATCAAAACCAGGGAGGTGTTATCAATGCTGATTTCAGCACCAATCCCAAACACAGCACCATACAAGCCACTATGAAGAAAATTAACTCCATCCCACACAAAACCAAAACATAAATTTGCAGAAGTAGCAAATTTGACCTTTGAGAGTGTGAATCATCAGTGTAGGCACCCAGGGTGAATTTCTGCTCCTATTGATATCAAAGGAAATAATTTAGCAAATGGAACAGGATGTGATATTATATATTTGATTTTGCTACTTTTACCTAATTATTGCTCTGATCTCACAAACATTACTGCCCACACGATGAATTTACATGACATTTCTCACCAATAAAATAAGAATATAAAACCTCATGAACACTGCCTAAGAACCCAGACTTTTCTGTTTAAAGATTGTCTCACACGTTTAAAAATACTTTTTTTCATTCCTACCAAAACACAATTCACATAAAAACCCCAATCCATATGATCAATACTTTAGAGTAAAGAAAACAACAGGGCAGAAGGAAATAATTATCAGTTATCCTTTCTGTTCTCAGTTACTGAATTGTAAATTTAAGTGACTGTGCTGTGTATAGCCCGACACTATACAAATGCAGGGCTAAGGCACAGACAAACCCATTCCCCTACAGTCAAATTGCAGTCCTCAGTTCATCTGGCACTTCCAGAAACGGGAAGATGGTTTTGAAGAACACAGGCAGGACATCTCTGCCATATACATGTTAACAAGCACCTTGGGGAAATCGGGAGAGACACTTCTGAATAGCCTTGTGTTGTAGCCATTTTCAATTCTCACTACAATTCCTGTAGTTTTAAGCTACTAGTATAAAGCAGCTGAAAGTCCCCTAATGCCATCAAGAACTAGACAAGCCTTACATATCATCAATTAAAAGACAACTTTATGCTCATTTGTCATCCATCTTCTAAAATGAATAGCACTCACTTTGGAAAAAAACCCCAAAGCTTAACAATTTCTCTCATTAATGTTTTTCATCTGACATCAATGACAAATTGTCCTGGTTTGAGGTAAAATAGGACCAATTTTGTTCAGTAACTTTGCTTCTTAGCTAG
>SAYO01021789.1:69055-79576 GCA_004023745.1 Recurvirostra avosetta
CGTCCTTTCCTGTTGTGGCTTTTTTCGGTTTTTGTTTGTTTGGGGTGGTTTTTTTTGTTTGTTTGGTTGGTTTGGGGTTTTTTCATGGTCTTTCTTATTGTTAACACTCATGGACAGCCTACTACCTTCTTTTTCTGTTCTTCCTGAACACAGCAACTAAGTACTACTTTTTCAGGAAGATTATTATTCTGCTATGCATCTATTGTCCTCTACAACATTTGTCCTCACAAGTATTTTAGATTCCTTTATCCTATTAACCTGGTATTTAAGCACAAACCTGGTATATTTAAGCACAAACCTTTTCCTTGTTTCTAAGTGACCATAACCAATTGCCTTGTCAGGTTAGGCACAAACCTTTTATTAACTGTCCTGTTGATCCAATTAATGTCCCTATCATTTCTATCACTTACTTTTTTTTTTCTGTCCTTCCATTATCCATTATTGTATCTTCTCCCTTTTCCACTTCCTGCACACTAAAGCCAAACATGAATATTGTATGACCATCTTCAAACCTTTTCCCATCATTTCTTGACATATTCAACTGCTGTAATAGACTCACTATCAAAGACTAGTACTCCACACAGGGATGTAGACCATCCCTTGAGAAATATCCTCTTTTCTAGGATGGATCCCAGTAGAAACACAGCTCAAGCTTTCCTCCCATCTACCCACCTCAAGGGACTGGATGAATTCTGATCACCAGAGTCCAAATTTTCTGCAGAATTCATGGCAAAAGTAGAACTGGGAAGAGATCTGCACATGCAGATGGGTTTCTCCTAAGAAAGAGCAAAAGCACTGAAATGTCACTTTAAAATGTAGCAAATAAGTGAGAAAGGTAAGCACCACGGGCTGATGGAGAGCAAGGCTCAGTCTCCAAAAACTGTACGGATTACAGATAGAATGGAGGTGTATTGTTAGGTGCTTTTAAAATAAAGTTGATTTTTGTTTAAGGTAGTGGAAAGTAAAGGGAAATCTAGAGAGAAAAGGATAAAGTTAAAGGTGATATGACTGGAAGAACTTTTGTAGGAACAGTCTAAAGGGATATTAACAGGACAAGAGAGTACATGCCAAAACCAGGAAAAGTAACGAGGCAGAGAGAGAGAGAATCATAAGGTGATGAGAGACTGGGCAAGACCTTTAGCAGTACATACAGATGAGAAATGCCTTTTCTTTAGAAGTCCACAAGTATCTGAAAATGTCAGATAATTTTTTTGCGAGAAAAGCTAAAAGTCAAACTGAAGGTGATATTGGACAGAATTTCAATCTGTAACGTAAGTGTAGAAAAAATGGTGAGACCACCACTAGGAAATATCACATATTTTCCTCAGACAGGACTCAAGTACAAACATATCTGAGCCATCAGAACAGAAGGTACAGAGAGTAAAGGGAAACCTGCGAAACCTGCAGAATTACTCTTACTCTGAAAGCCATGTGTAGAATATCCTCTCAGACACACAAAGTGTTGGAAGGAAACAAAAAAAGTAATAAAAGTGTAGGGAAAATATGCCTGCTTTAAAAATAAAAAGCATGGTCACTGCTGAAGATGACTAACAGATTCTCAGTGGTCCTTAAATACTGAATGAAATATTCACGTGTCCACTTACATGATTTTTTTTCCCCAAACAACCTTGCCTAGCATGCCACAACTTTTGCTGACATCCTGCATAACCGATCTGACCATTTGAAACCTCCTTGGAGACTCGCTTCTGCCATGCTACAATTCAATGGAGTTACACTGACTTGCCTATAAAGCGCATAGACTTTGCGTATACTCCCGCACCCCAATACCTGTAGACATCTGACCAACTGCGTTCCCTACAGGGACACAGCTGCTAAATATTTCTTATATTTACCATTGGAAACAGTTTGTGTAATACCAGTTAGAATGATATTTACTGACAGAATAAACACACAGAGGGATGCAGCACTTGCACTCTGTAACAAAGCATGATGTATCACAGCAGAGACACCAGCTCAGTGCCGAACTCCAGTTGAAGAAAGACCAGATAATTTTACCTTATTTCTAAAGAGGGAACCCCTATGTTTCCTAGTAGAATAAGTCTACGAGGCCTAAGCAAGTTTCCCCCCCCCAAAAAAAGCTGTAGATTATTTCAGATCACCAGCTGTCAGCCAATAGCCTGGATAATGGAAATCCACAGTTTCCTGGCTTCCTGCACACTTCCTTGCAGGCTTCAGAGTACTGGTTTCTCTCTTATTTGCCTTCACTCACTATAATTTCCTTTCTCTTTGCTTCAAGAAAAATTTATTGCTTTTACTTCATCTGTAGGAGATGACAAGAGGGATTAACACTACCAGAGACTTTGCATATGACCTCTTCTTTTATGGGCACCATTTGCCACAGAGCTTCATTAGACTTGTGTTTCCTAAACTTATTTCAGTCGAGGAATGAACTTTTAAGATGGATGAACACTCAGTGTAGCTGCTTTAAACAAAACCACCCCAGTTTGTAAATAAGAAGCGATTAGAGAAATTCACAGCAGAAATCAGTCACGTTAATCAGCTGGTTATAGCAGATTGATGGGCAGCCACTACAGCTGTCTAAACAATTTTGTTAACCTTTAACAAAAATGTGAAGGAATATGCTGCAAAATGGTTCAGCTTTAAATGGACAGGACATGCTCCTTTTAGGAGGAGTTAAGTTCCAAGATTATTATTTTATTCAGATTTTGCCAGAAAAATTGGCCCAAAAATAGCATTTTATTGTTACAGCACTCCTTTCCACAAGGTCGTTCCAGGCTGTGAGCAACAACGGTCCATGGCAGGACACAGAGTATTTATTCAAAGGCAGACGGTAGCTGGGAACTCATCAAGGGAGGCCGATGCTAAGTCAATGTACAAAGCAAAATGAACCATCAGAAAACCTCTAAGGATATCCTCCAGCATCGCTTTCCCTCCTGTGTTACCATCAATTTTTTTTTGCAGCCAAAAATCACAGTGGAATTGCAGAACAGTCTGTGAAACATGCTGCGCACCAGCAGGGTCACAAGGGGCTGCGAGGGTCCCAGCAGACGGCTGCCAGCAGAGCCCCTCATACTCCAGGGCTGTGAGCCCACCCAGCACACGCCTGTCTGCAACCCACAGCTGCGCCTCCACGAGGAGGCTCACACAGAGCCGGCTGGTGTGACAACATCTCAAGGACCATGGCAGAAGAAAGCCAGCTGAATAGCAGCCAGTGTGGCTGCACCGTCAAATGGCCAAGTTTGTTACCTGTAGTCACAGTGACCAGTGCTATCATCTGTAAGGCACCAATTATTCATGTGCCAGGCATGAAATCAGTGCTGCTAACAGCCCAGGAAGGGATGGGATAGTTCAATACTTGCTGCAGTGGCCACACACACTTAAAAAATATCGAATCTGAACATAAAACACCCTCCCTCCCTGTGAGACTGACTTAAAAAAATAACACTTAAAATATATATCCTTCCTTTTTATTTTGCTTTCTCATTTTTGACTTTGAAGAAACATTTGATTCATATTTCCAGGTTTTCTTCCACGACCACCAGAAATAGAAAGGCGATAAACAAGAGAAGAGAAATCCAACAAGCTGTCTTTATCTGTTGTTTTCTTCCAAGAGCTACAGTTTTCCGAGGAACACCAAAGCAGACACTGATAATATCACACACATGTCAATCATAATGTACCTCATAATACCTGGAAGCTCTGAATTCAGCACTTTCAGAAGAAAACCTTACAAGAACGATCTTGGGCTGTCTAACTTAATTGCGCCCACACTAAACACAAATTCATCCTTTCTGTAGCCAATAAAGATCTATTGTTTTGGATGCAGGATGCTAGATGAAAGCACTAGAGGTTCTAAAGCAGGATGTGCATGTTCTCAGATGCAGGGAATTTAGAAAAATTCACGGAATTGTCTTTTCTTTTTTTATATATACATCTGCTTCTAATACTTATCAACCCCAGTTCACACAGATAGAGCATATCTAAGTTTGGAGTCAGCGCTTACTGAAGTCTGATTCAGATTTTAGACAGTTACAAGCTAGAAGGTGTGTGATCTACTCTGCTCTGTTACAACAGCATCTCTCAGTTATACTCAGCAGGGACATTTGTTTAAGCGACAAAATAATTTTGAGTCAATCCCTCTCGCTGGGTAAGCTGCACTTGATCTGTACAGCCAATGAATAATAAATCAATGCAAATTACACCGCTTTATCACTAACAACCATTTTCTGGTCAGCTACACCACAGACTACAGTCTCTCCCACAGGAGACTAATAACCCCCAGTGACTTAAAATAGGAGTTATTTATAGCCTGCAGGGGAACAACTGGGCTCTAACATATAATTTGCACCACTGTTTATATTTGCAGTGAATTTGGCCCTTGAAATCTTTGGCTACAATGAAGGCACAAGCTGCTTTCATCATTAGTGCATGACTCTGCAAATTATTTTAATTTGTATTTGAATATTTCACTGTTAGGCAGCTCCCCATGCCCCACAAGAAGTGTCTTACACTTGACAACCGGGTCACTCATACCCTGTTTCTTAACCACTTGTAGCTTTCTCAGGTAACAATTTTTTATAAAGATTGCAACTGTCTTAAGGTATGAACTATGGAAGCTAAAATAAAGCTTCAGGTTGGGACTGCAGACATCTTGAGAGGGGAAGGTTTATAACTCACTCTCTATTAGCACTGTACAAAGCCATTCCTCTTTTGAAAGATGGATGGGTTTAGCAGCTCAGATGTGCCAGGCAGCTGCGCAGATCTGGAGAATGAGGCCTTGAGGGCACATCGCGGCCAGTCAGGGCCCCACCTTTACAGAGAAGATGGATGCTTTTCACATAGCAACATTTTCATGAGCGTCTATCCAGAACTCATCATTGAGCACTAGAGGAAAATATCACCCTGATACAAACCAAAGCTCACTTTACCTATTCAAAAGACCTACAAGAGCATGGAATAATACAAGACGCTACCACAACGTCATGCAAATCATCCACAGTTCGTTTGCCCACAACAATTCAGCCCTGAAACGCAAACTTCAATCTGAAGTAAAAAGTCTCGCCTCATGCAAATATTAACAAACAGCTTTGATGACACAGCCAATCATTAACGGCAGCAGTTCTCTAATGAACACAGGGACTAACAGCCCGGACACAAACCCTCACTGTGCAGCTTTGGAAGTTGTTCAGCAAATGAACTTCGCACGGGTAATGGCACATGAAGTCTTGCGAACGTTTGAGCCACACTAAAGGCAACAAGCTCTAAGCAGCACCCCACGGTAAGAGCACACACAGAAAACGTGTTGGATGGAGGGAGGAAGGGGGAAGGACGCCTGTGAGCTGTCTCCAAGCCTGGTAGCACCCACCCAGCACTCCTGCTGCAGGAAAACCCCAGCCTCTGCCAGGTGGGACAGTGAGGCCAGGTCCCCAACAGCACCGGTGGCACAGCCAGGTCCATGCTGACGGCAATGTAAGGGCAGGTATGGCAGCCACTGGGAGACCCGCCCACCACCCTTCTCGCACCGCTCCAAATTAAGCCGACCTCAGCTGCTATGGGGTCTGAGGTTATCAGGGCACAGATCTCTGCAAATAAAGAAATACAAACCGTGGGCCTCTGGTCAGGCTCATCTCTCTTTGTGACCAAGAAGCTGCTTTTAGGGCTGGCTCGACTTGCCCCAAAGGTTTCCCAGAGCGCGATGTAATAAAGATGATTGAAACGCAGACTATGTCAACAGACACTTCCTTTGAGAGAGGTAAACAGGAGGACAGCACCTCACTCATCAAAACCAACCAGACATACCTATAGGGCATGCAGAGCCAGCCAAGATCCTTTGGGGTTTTCTCTTTCCTTTTAAAAAGAAAAGATTTATTAATCTTTTTTTTTTCCCCAAATTTAATATTAAAAGAAGAAAATGCTGGCAACACCCACGGTGATGTTATGTCAGCTGCTTATGTCAGGTCAAATACAGTGCGACAGGAAGCAGGGGCTCCATGTGAATACGACCCCATCAACTCGGTGCCATTCTGTCCCTCCATCCTAAACACAGCCTGCTAAACGATGCTCAATGGAAAGAACACGTCCAGACCTGCAGCTTTCTGCCCAGCCTGCCCAAGAGAAAAGCACCCTTGTGGAAGGGAAAAGGTAGTTACGTGCCAGGCTGCACCTCTTTTGATAGCTCCCATAAGATCAAGCCCTCCCATTCCAGAAAGGAAATGAACTGGGCATTCTTCCTTGGTCTAGATGTGGTGGTGGAAACAGCACCGTGTAAGACAGCAAACGAATATTTGGAAGGAAGACATTTTCAGCCATCCAGCTCATAAAAGCAAGCAGAAGACAGTAACCTGGCACAGCACTTGAGTAGCGATCAGGATAGCCAAAGTAAACGAACACAGTGACTGAGAAGGTGAAAACTGGGACTCGTTCAGAAAACGATTCGTTTTCAAAGTTCCTGTTTCTCTAGTTGTAAGATATGCAAAACCATTCTCTAATGCCTTTATTAAAATGCATATTTCTTAATCTTACCATCCTAGTTACCCGAGTTCCCATTTTTTTCCCCACTGTGTCAGACCACTGGACGCAACGCACTGGGGCAAAGGCTGTTTTGAGCCTTGTCAAGCACCTTTCCGCCTCCTGGCCCAGCAGAAAGCAGGATGTCATGAGAACCTCTTACAATACAAGACAGATCTTAGCTCCTCCATTAAACAGTTAGTCACATTTTCTTTTAAGCTATTTAATAATTTGCCAGGTACAAAGTGCCATAGGTGATGCCTTAACAAAATGTATGGAAGACAGGGGTCGGGCTGCCATAGCCAGCTACGCCAGAGACCTTGTTTGTGCTAACCGGCTTCCCTGTGCCTCTCCTCCCACCACCAGGAAGTCTCAACATGACTGAAATTTACAGCAGTTCTAACAAACCGCTGCTAACTGCAAGTTTTAATTAGAGCATTTGCCTCTGGTGTAATGCAGTAATAAGGAGAAATTGGGTGTCTCTGCTTTCTTCTCAGGATCTCTGTATGCAGGCAGGTACAGACAGACCTGAGCTTGCTCAGCCTGCGCTCCGAGCTGGCTCCCGGTTAAAAGTTGTGTATCACTTTGTATTGTAGGCACAGTATGCTGTGCACAAGCAAATGGGCCCTGCCACACAACACAGCTAAGCTCGCCTAGATGACTGCAAACAGAAATGAGAACTGTGCCCCCGTAGCAAGTGAGTGGGGGGAAAAAAAGAAAGAAAAAAAGAAAGTATGTTTTCTTTACATCCAGCGCTTGTTCACACTTGTCCTAAGAAAAACAAGTTTGCCAATACTGCCCTTGTCTTCTCATAAGGGTATGTTTTTAGAGTTTTTCTGGCTTGCAGTTCGTTATATTTAGGTCACTTGCAAGTATTAAGCTATCATCTGCACAGAGATGATAGCAAGTGTAACAGAAGGGTAATATTCGGAGAGGATAAACCACAGTGGGTAGTGGATTATAATAAAGAACCAGTGAAGCCTGGCTGACCCTTATCAGAGTGAGCCAGCTCTTGCTAACACCTCTAAATTAGGGTTTACCACTTTTGTTTTACTCTGGCTATTTTAAAAAAGAATCACAGCAAAATAACGGAACGTGAACAGGGACATAAAAAAAGGGTGTAAAACCAACAAAAGTGTCTGTTCTTTTTATTAGGAGGGTTTACCAAGTGCCTAACCAGCCAACAATCAAGCCACTAAGAACATAATAAAATGAAAGTCATTTTTTTAAGACCCTGGAAATTTTAGTATTGACCATCCTATACTTCTGTTGTCTGCCAACGATCTTTTTTTAACCCCTGCTCAGATGATATTGAAAGGGAAAACAAGAAAAGGCTAGGAACAGCGGGGTTCTCAAGAGCAGACTAAGCAGGGGAGAGCTGACTCCTCTCTAGCACACCAGAACCACATGAAGGCACCCATCTTCAGGCAGGATAACAGACTTTTCTCCTTGCTGTTGTTTCACTAGCTGAGCAGGAGCCAGGTGATTTCCAGCTCTAACCTGGGGGCAAGTAGCCTTCCCTGCCCTCCCACAGCTTTCCTACCCCGGCCAGGAGCACTGCTTTTCCCAGCAGGGGAGCTACCTAGCGGGAACTACTGACTCCAACCTCCAGCAGGATCCAGCAAGTCTTTCCTCACCATCGTCCCCCGCCTCCCATCTTTCCAGCAGCAGGTTTGTGGAAGCGCTTTGCAGAGCAGAGTAGTCCCAGAGGCAGCCCCAGCTGACAGATGCCCTCAACCCTCAATGTGGCTGCTTGGGTAAACTGCACAACTTTGCTTTTATCTTTGATTTCTGGAGCCCTCCTGTCTTGCTAAAGAGCCGCCTTGGCTCTCTCTTCACTTTCCTGCTT
Organism: Recurvirostra avosetta; assembly: GCA_004023745.1. Taxonomy (NCBI): domain Eukaryota; kingdom Metazoa; phylum Chordata; class Aves; order Charadriiformes; family Recurvirostridae; genus Recurvirostra; species Recurvirostra avosetta. Next base: position 77,394 of record SAYO01021789.1, read on the forward strand.
TCAGACTCAAATTTAGCAAATAACAGCCCACAACACATGAGATCGACTCACCGTCCTGTGCCATCGTTACTGGTACTGAGGAAAAGCACTAGAGACAAATAGATAAATATTAGGGAGGAAGATTACTCCAGTAAATTGATCAGTTAATATGAATTATTTCAGGAAACCCCCAGGGGAAAAAAAAAAAAGAAAAAGAAAAAAAACTCCTTCATTTATGGCAAAGCCACGAGAACATAAACCCTAAATATCTTTCCCTCTTTTTCGCTTGCCAGCAAGACGGAGAGAGCAGGTCAAGCAACAACATCACAACTTTGCATGCTGTCGGGCTGCTATTCAAAAAACAAGACAGAATATGAATGTAACCTGGTTTCAAGTGGATCTGGGAGAGCCTTAATGCTGAGATTTGTATGCCAGCTTTGTGATTATTACGATCTCAGACCAGCCCTTATTTCTGAGTACTGGCCTAGATTAGCAAGTCACCTGAAAGTTTACAGTAGGAAAACCATATGGGCATATTCCTGTAGCTACATGTGTACAGTAATTATGGCATAGGTAAGCAATAACACATGCCCAAGGCATCATACTTGGTGAGGCACGAGGCTTACCTGCATATCTACGATTATGACTTCAGACTTCAAAGTACCTTATTGCTCAGACAAAATTGGTAGCCTACTTCCTTGTAAAACACACATGAGGATCTATTGCTATAAAACAAATATAGGTGCTGATATAACGTAAGGTTTAAAGTGTGGGTAGCAAAACTGTGAAAGGGAGAAGGGGGATCTTACTTAAAATACTTTCCTATATTGTTTTAAAGTGAGTGCAAAGCTGGCAAAAGTAAGCATCACTTAAATTCTAAAACTGCCAGTTTCATGCTGATGCCCAAAGTCTGGTTACTTGGCAAGCACTACTTCAAGCTCAGAATCCCGTCTGAGAAACGGGGTCCTTTCTAATACATCATCCACTTGATTGCTTTCAGACCTCTAATCAATCAAGAAATCCCATCACAGTCATGTGATCAGCGGCTGTGGGCTGACATTCATGCATGGCAATTTATGACAAAAATCAATAATAAGTGTTTCCCTTTTACATGGCTTTTTCAAAATAGGACCACATTTTACAAAAGCACATTTTTTCTGAAGATTGGTTTCTAAATGAATAGCACCAACTTCAAAGCAAATGTTTCTGTGAGGGCTGTTATAACATTCGAGTTCTTACATGATCTTCAAGGCTGCAGTGTGACCTAGGAGGCAGCCATAATGAGACACAGACAGTGAATAAAGCACTGATTTAATTATATTGTTTGATATATGATGACCTCATCCACTGGTGTTTATACTAATGTAGTGCTTGAAATGCTTTATCGACATATGGGAAGGCACAGTCTCCAGCCTGAAGAACTTATAGTCTCAAAGACAGAAACCAGATGAGGGGTGTTCTCTTCCTGTAGCTTATTGTACATTTTGAAGCTTTGCTCATTTCCATCAGGTTTTAAATATGCACTGAATGCTGGAGAGCGGGTTGCTGAGTGAGTACTCTAAGCTTGCTGGACAAAATATCTGCTGCATGGTTATCTTTGATTACAGAAGAAGATTTCCAGTATGGCAAGTCTATGTTCCCACATACAATCAATGACAGGAAGATGCAAACACTGGAGGTGCGGAGGGAAGCTACAGCTGTTTACAACATCTCCACCAAATTCCTTCAGTTTTGGAGATACCTTGTGCCCCAGCGTGAGCTTTGAGCCACTGTTGTCTGCTGCTACAGAAAGAAGAGTGGGGGACATCTGGTACCAACCTGCTAGTTTTGCCACTAAAGACTTCCATCAAGGTGACTGTGCTGTAACCATCTACCTCAGAAAATTAACAGTCGAGGTTCAGAGTTTGGTTAAATATACACATATACCTTATTTTGCAGTCCTGATTAAGACTCCCTGAAAAATATGCAGTAAAGTAACTCTTTTTGGTGTTAACGCCATGAAAAACTCCATGAGGAAATGAGTAGTTCTGTATTCAGTGCACCATCTGCCAACCACGCAGTAAATAAGGCCATACAAGAAATGGTGAGAAACAAAATATCAACAACCTACCCACTCATTAAGCATTAGCCATGATGTGTGCTGAACAATATGCAGGCTTTGTAGCAAAAAAAAAAAAAAAAAAAAACCAAAAAACCCCACAATA
>SAYO01021789.1:91801-111167 GCA_004023745.1 Recurvirostra avosetta
TCAAATAGCTGGTGAGGAAACATAGACCCTAATGCTCTGGTTCCCACCGGCTTTCCTGGCAAGCCAAGGAGGGACCCAACCTCTCTGGCCTGGAAAGCCTGCATCAACTCTTGGATCTGCAGCAGGCAGCTCCTCAAACCAGGCTGCTGGTGCGTGGTCCAGGGAGAACATAACTGAGGGGATTTAGAGACAGAGACCCCTAGTTTGTGAGATGCAATGTGCTGCAGACCTGAATCATGTGCCAAGCAGCTTGTTTCAGCAAAGGTGGCATGGGCAGCAGCAGGACGGCAGGCATGACTGTGGTACACCAAAAACCACTAACAGAGAAGTGGAGAAGCAGTGTGTTTGCAGCTCTGCGTGGGGCAGATTAGAGGTTAGTATCAAATATGACTTGATTTTTCAGTGGTCGGTAAGTGACTTGGCTTCAGGACTAACAGCCATATCAACCCTGCACTGCCTCTGAGCTGTGGTACAGTCTCACTTTTGGGACCCCGAGTTGGTATTTCTACCTTACGCTACATAAGAGCACCAATTTACTCTGAGATGGCTCAGCAAGCTCTGAAGCAAGAAGGTGCTGTGGAGAGAGGTCCTAAATTCTCCATAAACCTTTCTTTGCAAAGCCTGCCACACCACTAGATATATGTATCTGTGGTTTGGGAGTGCCTACAAGTCCATGTAGGCATCCCACGCCATGGTCCTGACACTGCATGGGGGCCAGACCAGAGCACACCAGCCTCGTCAAAACGCCAAGGGAGCAGACGAGCACCCCACCGCAGTGCATGTAGACCTGCCACTGCTCCAGAGCACCAGAAGAGACAGAGATTCATAAAAGATGTCCTCCTCAGAGGTCAGCACAGGCAGAGCTTAAGGTATACTACAGCAGGAAAAGCTATTCGAACCACCAAGGCAGGAACAGCTAGTTTGGAGGTTTTTTGCTTATCGGTCGGTTGCTTAAGGGGCAAAGGGAGGAGAGAGATACAAGGAAGGGGAAAGAAAGGAGTTTTTTTAATGGGCCCAGTGTTAGCTCCTCCAGAGTTCACATTTCAAAAAAAAGCACCATGGTACTTTGCCAAGATGACCAATATTTCTGAAGGAATTGTTTTTGAAATCATTTTAATGAAAAAAGCCTAAAAGCATGTGTATATTCAGAATTGACGCTGGCTCTTGATACTAAAACCTTATCTCCCTTCCCCCCTTCCTGACCCACCATTAAATACAATTAGCTCCCATTATCCTTCCAATGCTTTATGCTTTCTTGGCAAAGACCAGGCTGCAAAGCCTATCAGAAAGCAGAGAATGGAGGAAGGAAGGATGAAACACAGCAGGAGAGCTGTGCCCAAAGCTGATGATTTGAACACAATTTAGCTTACAGTTAACTCACAGCAGGACTTCCGTAATGTCCTTTATCACCTATGAAGCCATTTCCTCATTACTCATTATCAGTACACATAACAAGACAAGAAAAGATGTTTCTGCACAAACTGGAAAACCTTTAGCATAGAACCACAAACCAGTCGAAGTTCAATGAATTCTAGAAGAGAAAACAGTTCTTGCTTCTGTTCACTAGAGAAAAGAAATAACATTATGTCCCACTGAAGGTGACCTGTAGCAACAACCCCAAACATCCTGTGCAAAACTTCCACTAGACTCAAAAGAGCTCCTCTCAGAGGGAAACCAAGGACACCCATCTAGCCTGCACCCTCTAGTTCTCACTCTTGTGTCACACACAACCCACTTTTATAGTCTCTGTTTGCCCTGTTATATTTAAAGATGGGGAAGTCGTCTACAAAGAATAAGAGAAATCAGTGTAATACACATTTCAACTTTGCTCCTTTCTGGAATCCACTGCTACTGTATTTTAGCCACAAAGTGTACCAGAAACATCTAGCTTATTGCCATTCTTTCAAGCCACAGACAGTAGAACAATTCTTAGTCAGAGTCGCAGGGATCTTCCTTAGCATTCATTTGTACTAATGCATGATGGAAAATTTGGTTTCACCATCACAGACAAGAAATCTGCCTCAGTAGATAGAGACAACTCATGAAGTCAAGAGTCAGAAATATTTCAGAGATAACCACAGGTCAACATGACATTTCTTCTATCTGATCTTGGACTCTGCTTGTACATGGCAAAGGAAAAACAAGCTGATAACATTTGTGGTGTCTTACTATTGAAACCAAGTTTGTGTTCACCTGTGAGAGAGCAACAGATAGATTGCAAACCATTACCCATCTTTGCCAACTGAAAGTATTTTCTTTTTCAATGAACAGCAGTCTGAAAAGAACTACCTCTATGGAGAATGGTAGAAACTCACCAAGTCAGAGGTATGCAGGAAAGATAATAAGCAAGAAATCAGACTTTTTGTATTTCTACAAAATAACATTTTGAGCTTCAGCGACAAAGCCAAACTTCTGAATATTGGTGTCAAAACAAAGAGGATTTACCTACATGTAAGTAACAACCTCACTGCAAAAGCTGGCCATTAAGTTTCATCCCTTCTTCTAATCCCCTGGACTATTCACTTCTTTCAACTGACTGTTTCTTCTCATTTGACCTGTTTAACCTCACTGTTTAAGCTTTCCAGTCCCAGACCACTTCTGCTGCTCTCAGCTCATAGACAGGCTTCCATTAGAGCTATTCTCAGCCTGGAGGAATGTTAATTGTTGTAGAAATCACACTGTCAAAATGAATGTCATAAAAAAAAAGCTGAGCAACAGAATCTCAACCACTAGTCCAACACAATCATCTTCTTTTCCATCACTGAAAAAATACGATAGATGAATCAAAACAGAAGTTTTGTTTTCGAGTAGGAAAAAAGGAAAAATGTAACACAACTGAAACAAAATGTTGAATATGGCAAAAAAAACTTATATGGAGATGAAATGGTACAATGCAAGTACACGAGGAAACCACAAACAGAAATCTTGGCACAGATTAAACTCCAAAAGACAGATATGATTGTTTCACAAAAATATAGCCCATCCTAACACCAGAGGTTTATTTTTTCTTATCGTGCTGTTAAGCATTTGCCCGAGCTCCTTCTTGCATGTACACACTATGGCAAGACTCATTAGTTAAAAAAAAATAAAAACAAAACAAAAAACATCCAACACATGTTCAGACATGACTCAATAATTAAAATGTGTCTCTGTTAAAGCAAAAAAAAAAAAAGTACATTTTTATAGTATAGTTCTGGTAACTTCATTCAGTGGACCTTCATGAACTTGAGTTAAACACACATGTAAGTGGCCAAGAACACTATTCTAGTCATATACTCATTGCAAGAGTTGTGAGGACAGGCCCTACCGGGAACAAGTCACCGAGTAGTTGGAGACAAGGCAGCGATGCCAAGAGGACCGGTGGAGTCAGCAAACAAGACAGAGAGGCTCACCAAGGTTTCCACAGGAAAAACCAACAAGTAGTACTAAAGCGGTTTCTTCTGGGAGACCCAGTAGTTAGAGGCAAACCTTTTTTAAGCTCAGTGGAAAAGACACATTCATACGGCACCAGTAAATTACAGAAGCCATTACACCAACCTGCCACAGCTGCAATGTTGTGGCCTCTTCACTGGGCTGAATCCTCAGCTTTTGCCTCCACCTCCTCCCACCACAAAATCCTTTCACTAAATGCTAGATGAGTTTGTGGCCTCACGGCAGTCCAACTAGAAGCAATTTGCTCTGCAGCTTCTCTCCAGCTATGAGCAGTACACTAGATTTTTTAGATTGCCTTCAAGTCTGAGAAAGAGGAGCTCCCGCCCTAGATGGTAAATCTCCTGCTGCAATCCACAAGTTGGAACAGATCAGGAGGGCCAGATCTGCAGCTCTGACCTGAGAGCGAGGCTCTTAAAAAGACACTTGGGACATCAGCATCAATGGAAAAGCAGAAGCACCATTTCTCAATTTCTTTCTCTCTTCAAGTCTCCAAATTTCCTTTGGTTACAACAGCACCTCCTTGTGCAGGACACACTGCACACCCTATTCAGGAGCTGACATGTTGGTATTTTGGTGAGTTTTGAGAGAGTTGAACTTCTCCCCTTTCATTTTCTTCCTTTGAAGTCTTAAAAGAAATACATCTATCATCTTTTTACCATAAATATAGAAAAGCTAACCCAAACTATTCTGATTCTATAGGTTGACTCCCAGCTATGTGTTTTCTAGCAAACTTGATGCTCTACGGTCAGGAGAATATTTTCTGCCTGAATCCATGCGGGGCTATCGGTGCTAACCCCACAGATCAAGTACCTCTTCATTGACAATCCACCCCAATACTATTTTGCCCCCAGTGGATCAGCAACTGTATAAACTCACACACACCCCCCAAAAAAGTAATTTTTACCCAGTTACTGCTTCATCAATCACAGAGTGAGATAATGCACGTGTATGTGTGTGCATGCAAGGGAGGTTTAATTTCCCCCCCACCCCCACCTCTAAGTCTTTTATTAGTGCTGTAATGCCACAGTATCAGCCAGGCTGTTTCTTTCATCACATCACTTGCAGACAATTAATTGTACCTGATAACAAGCTGTCATAACTTCTCCTTTCAGAAGGATACTGGTTTGTCTTGTCACTTCCCCTTCCGAGACTGTCCAGCCTAGCCTTGAAGGGGGAAGGTAAAATAAATGGCATATCTGTTAGAGTTTGCCTTCAAACAGAAGACAAAGAGTGGAAATGGCTGGGAACTGATGCGCCGAGACGTGAAAATATTAAGTGAGATATTTCAAGCCTCTTCCCAGGTAAATTCATAAGAGACAATTTCAGACTTGAAAGCACTGTCTTGATTAAGCTACCTCCACTGAAAAAAAAAGTTACTTCAATCAAATCAAGTGACTGTGGAAACCTCTTTTAAATACCACTGCCTGCAATCTCACCGAGTCCCAGGCACAGTTCCCAAAGACTTCAATAAAACCTTTGTCTGGGATAAGGAGTGCCAGATTTGGCCCACTTTAATACATTAAGTCTGTGGTAGGTGAAAAACTAAAACACAGAGCGGTTGTGAAACTACCCTCATAGCCAAGGAGATAAGAGAAAATGGCACTCATCCTTCCCTGCAGTGGGAGCGTACAGAGGGTGGATGGGAAAGTTAAAGAGGAGGAGGGAGCAGGAGTTCTAGGCTAAAAAGTATTTAATATCCTCTCAGTGTGGGCTGGAAAGGATTGCGGTATGCTTGTTAGAGAAGCTGGCTGGAGTGGAAGGCTGAGAAAGCGTTCAAGGACGTGTGTGAGAGAGTGTGTGTGTGAGAGAGTGTGTGTGTGTGAGAGAGTGTGTGTGAGTGTGTTAAGGGCCAGGCCTGTGCAAGTTCACAAAGTTTAGTCAATTCTCCTGCCAACTCTTCCAGGCTTGAGGCAAATACAGATAACCTCGGCTTAACCCAACTCCAAGCAAAGCTTCCCTTCTCACCCCCGCCCCTCAATTAGCAAGCTTCAATCCAAAGTGCCTAAAAATAAACTATGAAATCACTTCAGTTACAGCTCTAGTAATGCACTTTTCTATAAACTTCTCCATATCACTGAAATGCTCCAAATCTCAGTTGTTAAAGACCCGATTTGTTAAAAAAACAAATAATTGTACAGGAGGGGTGATGTGGCTTAACTCCAGCAGGTCTTTACTCTTGTAATGCAGTTTTTCTGCCCCCACAGTAAGCAAGGTACTCCTGACGGCATTACTGTTACCTGCTGCTGTTGCTGCTTTTAAGATAAGCAATGCTAAAATAGCTAGTTGGATTACTTTTCAAATAAGGTAGGTTTCTTGCACAGCAAAACTAAGGGCCAATATGCTTATTTCAGAATTTCAGGATCTTTTTTTTCTCCCTATCCCCCAGCTGTGAACATCCATCCTCACAGCAGCCTCTGACATCAAGACCACCCAGATTCACCTTCGTCTCTCAACCATCTGCCTCTGCTGTGCTGAGATAAAAATCTAGACAGAGCCTTTATTATTATTTTATCCATAACTTGTCTAAACCTTCACCTGCAAAACACTGACTCACTCCATCTTTAAGCACCTGAAGAATGTAAAGGAAAAGAAATTAACTCATGGGCATGGAAGCTAAACAGGCAACAACATAAGCTTGCATGTCAATCAATAAAAATCAGCAACAACAGAAGAAGTTTTTAAAGTAGATGAAAATTCCAGTCCTAAAAATAGAAGCCAGAGGAAGATTGGCTGATCTATTCCTTTTTACCATTTTGCTAGCTTATCATCAGATGATAGGTTAGTAATACTTACCTTTACTAATGCCTCATCAATCCCAAATTAATAGCTTTGAATACTGAATAATCACCTACTTGAAAACATTAGTACCCTTCCTCAGCCTTCAGCAAGAGGGGAAAAAAAACCCACAACACAATTTTAGGCAGGAGTCTCCTAAGAAAACAAGATATTGGCAAATAGACAACTCTTCCACCTCAGGTCTTAGTAGGGAAGAAGGCTGATGTAAGCTACAATGTTGCAAAACATTCCAAGTCCTGGTAAAAAAGCTGGTGGATCACTAAAAGTCACCACTTAAAACTTATCAAATGAACTTTAATGCTACAGCATGCTCACTTTTCCTTTGCGGCTGCTGCATCAGCCCCCATTGCCAAAGCTATCTCAATGACAAATTGGGACATCTCTCCTTTGCGTATAATTGCATAGTCAGGGTCACAAAAGATTCTGTTGAGTGTGAAGAAATAGGAAGCAAAAACCACTGCCTGTGATTTTGACAATTAGTATTCTATGTATGGAAGAGCCTTCTGCCTGAGCATATTAGCAGATCACATCTTCATGCTCACCACCTTGCTCAGTGGAATACATTAATGGTGGCAATATTTTCTGCTGCAAAAGGAAGCCGACAGCGTTGTCCCACTAAAAGACAGTGCCAGACATTTGACAAGAAAGAGGAACCTCTTAAACATATGTATTTAAAACCCAAGCACAACCCTTCAGATTACAGGAAAACCTTCGCCCATAAGTTTGACACTTCACACATCAGTATAAGATTATCATGCCAGAATGAGTATGCTACATTAGCACACTGGAAGTGGACACTTGAACAGTTCTCTTCCAAATCTCTAATGTCATTGAAATTTAGCACCAGAAATAATTACCATGTTTTGAATGTTCTAAGAGTTGAAATGTTTAAACTTCCATCATCATAAATTATAATGTAGTATCAAAAGGCTAGTGTAAGTACCTTGACTGCATGAAATACTTCTATATCTCCCAAACTATTTTTGCTGAATTTTCATTGAGTAGGAAATTTAGTCCCGCAACCCCCGCTCCCAAAATGAGTAAGAGGAAACAGCACTGTCATTACCAGTGGGCAGCTGCTCCAAGCTGTGATCATCCCCATGCCCCAAATTCAGCGGAAAGCAAAACAAAACATATTCAATAGGGGTGAGTCAGGAATTCTCCAGCTTTGTCCTCAGCAATAGAAAAGTAATTTGCTTTTTTGTTATTCAGATTATCGTGAGGGGGTCATCAGTTAAAAGTCCACTATAAATCCATAGAACACCAGGCACTTATGGTAATGAGGTAGTACAGTGAAGTCTGCAGTTTACCCGCTGCTATCCACACTTACCTTACCTTACAGTAAAACTTAAGTGCTTCACATCAGTGCTGTTTTTGTAAGCAAATAACTAATACACGTTCATTAATTCGTGGTACTTTGGGGAGGGGGTGAGAGGAGGAGTAAGGAGAGGCAAGGCACAGTCTTCACTGTCACGCTTTCTCAAGCAATGTATTTCACCTCTGCTACTCAGTCTTCTGTAGAAAATGGATATGGTTGAAAGTGTTTGGAATAACAATATCTCTATATGTAAATGACAAATGCTGATTTCTTTCAACAGAAAAGGGATGCACTTTTATCATAATTTTCTCAAGGAAGTGAAGTCCTCAGCTGCATTGGGTAAAACATTTATTTAGCATATTCCTGCTTGCAACACAGAATCAGTCGACATACACATACAACGGGATCTACTGCAATCCTGAAGCCAAAGCAAACATTCAGGAAAAGGTGAATATTGGTTTTGTCTATTTTTTTTCCCCAGTAATTACATACTTGGACACTGTCTCTTTTCTGTATGTGCTGTCCCTGTATTTGTGATTTTGTATTTTGGGAGGAGAAAATACAAAGGTATTCGTAATGATTCTCTGCAATTATTCATTATCATTCCAGGAATAAAGAAATATTTTCAACTGATTAGAAAACCTCAGTGAAATCAACTTATTTTATTAAGTCTACGTTCAGTTTAAGTAAATAAGTAGGCTTCATGTGAGGTTAGCTCCAGGGTTTATTCAAGTCACATCTGACACTAATGTTTTAACCAAGCCCATTATGCAGTGATTTTCACGGCCTTCCTCAGGAAAGAAAAAAAAAAAAAGCAACCTCAAAAGATTTGGGAAAGGGAGACTGTGTGTTTTCACAATCCTGAGAAAAACTTGGGGTTGTCCCACAGTGCAATTAAAAAAAAAAAAAAAAGGCAAGCTGACACTCCCTCTAGGAGTGATGCAGGATTCCCAGCCTCCCAGACCTCTCCTAAGCAGAGAGAGCAAGTCCAGATGGCACCCAGATTTTCTGCTAAGTTCACAGGCCTTAACTAAGCCCCAAAGCGGAAAAAATACAGCAGGCCTGCAACGTACAGATTTCAGCCCTGGGCTACGTGCTGCTGTAGTTGCTCCTCATATAGTCAAGGTGATCAAAGACCTGTTACCACACCAAAAACCCAGCGCATCTAGCACTGAAAATAGTCCCCTGCAGAAGAAATGAATACTCTGAGAAAGTGGGGACAAAACGGAGAAAGCAAATACACTGGAATTATAAAATCTTACTGTGAAAAGTAATATTTTTTACAAACCGCTTCATTAAGTGGAAAGACAGGTTCACAGGAATTTAAAATCTTTCACCTGAAGTGCTAAAAGCCCAAACAAAAGAGCACTGTTACACGAGGGCAGGAAAAAAGCCATAAAGCAGAACCAATCAAATTTCTTAATCCAAGCTGCCTGACAGGGTAAAGGTAAGCCAGCAGGTAAAATGATTGTCTATTACTTGAAAATATTTCCTTTTAATAAGCAAAAAGAATATTCAGCAAAGAATTTTATTACTGAATATATATCTTAAGATTTAAAGCTATTTCAGTGTAAGCATCCTGCCCAAAACAAGAACTGGCTTTAGTGGAAATGTTCCTTCAGAGGCATCATCTTTACCATGTGTTTGTCCAGGGCTTATCATAATTGCAGCATAGTGAAAAGCCTCCTATCACGCATAATTTCTATTCCATTTCCTACTTGTCATGAACTTTATGAGAAAAATTACTGTTCTGATCTTCATTTTCTCTATTGGTTCCAACTTCTTCCAAAAACACTGCAAAAAGGTCTTTTGTTACACTGCTTTAAAGGCTAATTTCTCATATCAGAAATAGAAACAGTAGTGTGGAAAATCCATAAGACACAGTAGCTTCCTTCCCAGTCTACAAATGGTGAAAACAAACAGGAAATAGAGATTAAAATAGGATGGGCAGAAAGAGACTTTTACCACTTTTTAACAGAAAAATGAGCTTTGTAAGCAATGCTTTTCACAAAATAAATTTGCTTTCTATGAAAATTTACAGTTTTCTTTTAGACATTAAAAAAAAAAAAAACCAAAACCCAACAACACAGTATTTTAACCAGAACCCAAAATGTTTGCATTTAGATGTTCATGCTTTTGTCCTTCTACCAAGCAGCAGCCCATTCTTTTTCACAGCCTAGGCTCCACTCTAGTATGTTAGATTTTCATACACACCATTTCCCTTACTGGGGGGATAAAATGCAATGCTTCACCGAAGGTGCAGGCTGATCAGCATCCTAATCTACAGAGAAAGAGTGAGCTACACTCCCATGGGGCACGGCTGCAGCAAGTTGCAAATCTGAGTTTGTAAACATACTGCAGAATTTAGACAACAATATAACCCGACACTACAAACAATGTCAAGTTAGAGACATTTGAATGCTGAATTCCCCAAGGGAACTTCCTGCAGCTCAACCAAAACGCACCCTGATACAGAGGGGAACATGCAGCTGTCCTTCACCTTCTCCTCTTTCAATCGTATCTTTCTTGTGATTCCAGGGTGTCGCCTTTGGCTTTGTCCTCTGCCCACCTCCCCGCACCCAGGACTGGCTCAAAATCCTGCCTGCTTCAGCGTCTTTAGCGCTTTGCCTTCCCTGTCTATTCATAAAACCAAAACGTTCATCCAGGCCCTCATTATTGTTGCTGAGATGCGAGATAATCTCCTTCCTTCTGGCCGTGACAGAAGCAATCTTGCCCCCTGAAATCCATTCAAAATGCAAATGCAAAAATCATCTTTCTGGATTACTGCCTCAAGCACATTCCCCCTATTTCATCCTGCCAGTCCTCCTACTGGCTCCCCCTTTTTCTACTACATTAAGCACAAATTGCTTGCCTTCATTTTAAGAGTTGTTCTTAGACGGTGACAACTGATCCAAATGCCCTACACATCTACTTAAAACCTAGGTAATGAAGCCTAATAGCTATGTACAAAATCTCTTATGTGAGAAGTAGATAGCACTTGATGCCATGCACTTTAATAACCAATTCAGTGGGGTATACCTTCTCACAACAAAACCTGTGGCACATAGCTGACATACTTTATGTTGTCTTTTTGCAGGTTGAGCCCAGTGCAGGCTTTTAAAACAGCTGCCATTCACGAACCATTTTACATCAGACTGTTGGGCTTCCAGCAAAATTCTGGTGTGTGGGAAGCATTCTGGGGTCTTCTTGGTAAGAAAAAAGCATTCAAAAGTTGAGGGCATTCACAGCAAACCTCACAAAAATTGTGGTGTGGTGTTCCGAGTCCTTTGTCCCCTCAGAGAGAGACTCCCCAGGAAAAACTTCCATCTCCTGTGATGCACTGCCTCCACTTACCAAGGTGGTATCATTTCAAAGAGGTAATTCAGGCTCCAGGACAAACAGTAGCATATTGCACTTTGTTACACGACAGCATGTGGTTTTCATTCTATAATAAGCAAGGTCCACTGCCCGTAGGTATTAAAGCATTTTTGCACCATCCCCTAGACCCTCTGCACCTAATGCCCAGAAAAAGGGAATAAGAGTGCAGATGGCCAACCTGTAATTCCAGTTTATCTCCAAACTAGAGAACCAAGAACAATTTGAGTTTCAGGTTCTGCCTGAACACCACAACTGCAGTCTTTCTGGTTGGTCAAGCCCCAAGCACACATCAGCTCCCCAAACCTTAGACCTACCTGACCTGGCTTGCATGGAAAGGAAATCCAAAGTATCCAGACCAAAAGAGATCTGGGACATGTTCTAACATGGTTTCCAGAGATCGTTTTAGGAGGTACTGTAGCCTCTTTGGAAAAGTCCAGCAAATATATACATTAATCCTCACCTTTATTAAATGGGCTCAAGAAATCCCCAAGCAAATAATGGTCCATTATTATGTACGTGAAAGAAAGCTGAAAGACAAATAATAAAGGAAAAACAAATCCCCAGGCAATCATATGAGCATGTGTACACTGCACACCAAAGAAAAGCCTGCATCCAAGAACTGTTTTAGAAGACAGCATCACATATCTCACCAGTAGACTGTTGAGCAGAGACTCAGGAGTTTCCCAGAAAAAGAAAAAGAAAGGAAAAAAAAAAAAAAGACCCACCAAAAAAACCCAAAACACACACCAACCATGCACACAGAGCAAACATTCAGGGCCAAGCATACTCTAGCCCTGTGGCAAAACATTTCTACACTAAACATTACAAAAAGAATCTCTCTTTTGTTAAAGATAGTTGGGCATTGGAATACTTTGTCAAGGATGACTGGCAAATTACTGTTAGTGAAGGTTTTTAAGAACAGGTTAGACAAGTATCTGTCAGGAATGACACAGGGACAATTGATTCCAGTTCAGGCACAATGATGGACATCTCAGCATATATTTTGTGATCCCATGCTGCATTCCAAATTTTTCTCAATGTGCCCCAAAAGCAAGGGAAGTCTTAGTCTGTACAACATCAAAACAGGGTGACAAAAAATGATTGACCTCACTGGATCAGCATGGCATTCACCTGTTTGCCCAGCGTAGGAACACCCTGCAAAGCATAGTGGGGACTTTGCAGGGGCTACTCTCACCTCCTCCTCCTGCAGAGGTGGTCCCCTCCTCTACCCCTCTTTATGGTCTATGGTCTATGCCTTGTAACACTCTGCCCTATTAAGATCTAAGATGCTCACAAACTGAGGCAGGCCACCTGCTTTGAAAAGCACAATGAACTTCTTTGGACTCCCTGTGCACTTCCTGCCCCTTGGAATAGTGCTGTAGGAAACTACTTGCTGTCCCTACCTGCTTCCCCTTCCTGCCAAAGTATGTCATGAGATCCAAGTGTGACTCCTATCTTATCTTTCTGTCCAAGTTCTGTGTACATTATGCTCTTGCCCAATATAAGCCAAAGACGGCCTTTTGATTCTTTCCAAATGTTTGGTCAGAGTACATGGTTATGGAAAAAAAGGAACCACAGTTTTAGCTTGAACATCCAGACACTTTCTTCTTCCATCAAGCTATTCTAGATGACCTTGCACTCAAATTACACTTTTCCCATTTACTGCATCCATGCTCCTTATTTTTTCATCACAAGTTACCCAGTAACTTTCAGGATTCTTTTGCCCACCAGTGCTTCTAGAAAAACGCCAACCTGCAGCATCTAATTCTTCTCCATGTTCCACTTATCACAAGAGTTAGAAAAGCCAAAGCCCACCCGGACTTGAATCTGGCAAGAGAAATGAAGGGAACAAGAATAACATGTACAAATGCACCAGCAACACTAGGAAAACCAGGGAAAACAGGGGCCTTCTGCATGAACAAGCTAGGGCATCTGGTCACAAAGGACATGGATAAGGCTGAAGTACTTTTCTGTTAAGATTTGCCTTCAGAAATTCCAAGTCCCTGACACCAATGGGAAAGTCTGTAGAAAGGAGGACTTACTTTTGGTAGAAAAGGATCAGGTTAGGATCAGACATAAACAAACTCTACATACTCAAGTCCTTGCAGCATGATGGGATGTATCCAAAAGTGCTGAGGGAGGTGGCCAATGCCATTTTGAGGCCACTCACAATAATCTATGAAAGGTCATGGCAATTGGGAGAGGTTCTCAAGGACCAGAAGAAAGCAAATATCAATCCAAGGAGGAGGATCTGGGCAACTAGAGGTCAGTCAGCCTCACTTTGACCTCTAGGAAGGTGATGGAGCAAGTAATCCTGGAAAACATTTCAGAGGGATCTCAGTAGGCTGGAGAAAGGGGTGACAGGAATCTCATGAAGTTTAAAGGGAAATGCCGAGTCCTGCCCCTGGGCAGGAATAATCCCAGGCACCTCTGTCATATGAGGAGAGACCAAGAGAGCTGGGACTGTTCAGCCTGGAGAAAAGATGACTCAGGGGGATCTTATCAATGTGTGCAAATACCTGATGGGAGAGTATGAAGAATACAGAAAGCCAGACTCTTCTCAGTGGCGCCTACTGAAAGAACAAGAAGCAATAGACACAGACTGAAAGATATGAAATTCCATTTAAAGACAAGAAGAAAACCCATTTTTACTATAAGGGTGAATGAACACTTGGACAGGTTTCCCAGAGAGGTGGTGAAGTCTCCATCCTTAGATATATTCAGAGGGTGACTGGACACAGCCCTGAGCAACCTGTTCTAGTTTCCCTGCTTTGAGACAGGGTGGACTAGAGGTTCTCCAGAGGTCCTGTCCCACCCCAGCAATTCGACAGTGTGTTCAAGATAGGAAATGCACAAAGCTCGAGCACCACCACAGAACAGCCCTTCCTCATCAGCAGCATCGCACCAAGACAATCTGATCAATGAAGGCAACACGTGAAGAGTGAGGAGAGGCAGGCAGGAAGGTTGACACAAATTTCAAGATAATTCTAAGTAACCATCAGGGATCTCCTACTAGAAGCACAAGAAAAGCAGAAAGCTATAGGGTTTAGGATGAGGGGTTTTCCCATCAAAATTTAAAGCTGTCAATTTATAATTAGTGAAACTAATGTACGATTGCACTGGCTGCAAATAGAAATGTAATATATTAGATTTTACTAGCTTAGTTTTTTTTCTAATCCCACCTCATACATGATTTGTGAAGACAGTAATTACATTAACATAGCTTAACTCTGTTTCATATCGTCTTATGATATATCTTATGCCTTACTCTAAAGAATTTGATTCCCTTATCTCAACATTTCTACAAAACTAACTTCATGGAATAGCATTCATCGATAGCAAATAGATTAGAAGGATAAAGGACAGATGCTTTTCTTTATACCAGCATGAAGAATTTCACTGTTTAACATAAGGTTACAAATGTATTGCAATCTAAAGACAGAAAGGAAAGGAGTCAGTCCACAAACAGCACCAGCAAATTCGTATCTTTTTTCTGACTTGTCTCCCGTGTGACCACAGAATAATCCCTACACAGGAATCCAAGGGTGAAGCACAGGGCATTCATCTTAGGCAGTGGAGAAGAACAGTGTTTCCTAGATACATGGTAGAGATCTATAATTCGTGGACAATACAGAAGAAAAGAACTTTTTCGTAGATAAACATCTCCTGCTGACTAGAACAAATGCTTTGATAAATCCAGGTGTTTATTCTAGCAGCAGGGAGTGACAATCATAACATTCCCTCCTTACTCTGAAGTATAACAAATTTAAAAAACCTCCCATGCTCCACAACTAAAGATATTTGTGAGCATTTTCTTTCTATATACGAGCAAAGACTACACTTAACTCACTGTAATAAATGAGTGTATTTATCGTGGTACTCTCTCAGGGACCAACAATGTGCATGGTTAAATCAAGGATCTTCCTTTACATTCTTTGGTGATGCTCAAAGTGACATAATTCATCTGTTTGCAGAAGATGTCACTGAAAAGATGACAACAGAGGAACCTCTTAAAAAGCTATCACAGTCCCTGATGTTTGCATTTACTTTCCTTGGAAGATACTTGAAAACAAGAACAACTAATCACTCAGTCAGCATTGACACAAAAATGTGTTAGAGGGACCACTACTATCTTAGTAAATAACTTAATGTCTGCTGAAAAACCTAAGCAGAGAAAACAAACATGGTATTACAAGTTTTATTTTGTTGCTGTCTTAGACCTTGATTCTTTAGCTCTTTCAGAAATCAAATAGCACAGCATGCAAAAGTCATTTGTAAATAGCAGTTATTATGGGTGTAAAAGCTGATAGCACTCCTGCTCACATAAACTCTGCAATCTCTGGACTTGGAAAAAATAAAATATATACAAAATAATGCTGCCGCTTGCTTCACATCTCATGAATCTGGGTGAATGAGGCATCTGTTTAGCAGCAAAGATCCCTCCCCTCCTTTTCGATCCCCTGCATTGTTCAAAAAAGGTGCCACAAACAGTAGCTCCCCAGAACCTGTAAATTTACATGTGCAAACCAAATGCCAAAATGAGAGTTGGCAGGATCAAAACATAATGGAAAGAAAATACCCTGATCCCAGATCTTGCTGAATGGCTTCATTTGCATGCATCAGTGAAAGTCCCTGGAGTGGATAAAAGGCCATTTAGAGACATGAGACATTTCTGGTTTAATTAATTTACTAGGTTTTGGGGTTTTTTGGTTTGGTTTGGGTTTAAGGTATCCAGAACATAGACTGAGATTATTATTTTTCAACCCCAGATATCTACTAGGCAGGTTTCTTTTCCAAGCTGTAAGCCAAGGAAAATGGAAATTCCTGAAGATTCTGAACTTGTTGGGTGGTAGTTAAATATTTAGATGTTGCTTTCCTCCTTCCTAGCCATGACTTCTTTTTTCCATCATTTCACTGGATTCAATTTTTTTCCTACAGAGTGATTTATGAAAAACAACAGCTAGCCAGCAGCAGAAGCAGCAACAGCATGAGGTCCAGGTGTTAGGAAAAATCATTACATAATTAATTTTATGTTTGGTATACTATCACATCCCCAAAAATACTGTGCTTGAAGATTCAAAGATCTATCACATCCCAGCGCAGTTTTATTCCATGCGTAACATTTTCCTTTGTCTTGGATGAGAACGTATTTCCCAGGAAATACAGATAGAAAGATTCAAGAATGGATTGTTCTGTGGTAACTGAAAATATATCGAGCAGTGCTTCAAGACTGACACAGTCTGTTGATGTTGTTTTAAGGCAGGATCTAGTAAAACAGATGGCACTGGATTTCAAACTCCTTTGTCAACTCAGTTCACCAACGAGCTGCACTTTAATTTTTCTATTGTTTTTGATTACCTCCATGAAGTTCCCAAAAATTTTAATCTAAATTCAACTTTGAAGGACATAATAGTCCTCTTGGTACTACTGAAGGTTTGAATGTGTAATTCTGCAAGCTGACTCACAGTCACTATAACAGCATTTGAAGTTGGGATGTCTTTTCTTAGCAAAACCTTCTTACATTGCAACTTGAAGTTCATAACTAGAACAGGTTTATTTTTCTACATGGTGATATACACTTCTCTAAAACAGGTATTCTGGTATTACATAACCACAATCAACAGTCTGCAAAATGGCATCTCTTCCAGAAATATGGAAGCACTTTAAATAAGATGACCAGCTGCCAAAGTTGACTGGGGCAGGGAATTTTCATCTCACTCTGAATACGAATCCAGAAAAGAAATGAACAAAGTGCAATTCAAGCAAACAAGATGGGGTACCTGAGGATAACTTGGCACTGCAGTAAATGAGAAGCTGGAAACAGCCATGCCAAGAGATCCCTGGAGCCTCAGAATGGATACTTAAAGCTGGTCTCAAAAGCAGGAAGAGATACAGGGAAAGCTTTTGTAAAGTTGCAACATATTTAAAAGCAGGGAAAAAGCAACAGAGATCTCTTGAAAAACTGAATTCAAATTCAAAGTCTAAATATTTTATTTCCTCTTCCTCTCTGCTTTCTTCTAACCAAGGAATTCCCAAAATATGGTACATAAGCTACTGCAAACATATATGCAGAGCAAGAACCTCATTTCACTTTTGCTCTCCAGAAGAAAGCCAGGGGCTGCCATCTCAACACGCAGGTCTGAGGGCTACATGTGACCAACCCCAGACCTGCAATGGAATAAGGTCTGAGCCCCCACCCTTGCAAAAAGTAGAACAAATGCACCTGGCCTATGCCATCCATAATCCATACGCCAAGAGTGCCTCGAAAATTCTGCTCTAACCTCAAAAAATCCATACATTCAATCTTGAGTATGGCCCCTGACCCAATATTGACATGGTGTTTGGGTAGATTTTTCCCCATGTCTCTCTAGTAAAAAGCTTTTTTTTTTTTTTTTGAGAGGGGGCAAATCTATCAGCATCATCAATATGTGATATTGTTAGTGAAAAACAGAAGCTTTCCTCCCCTACTCTTTTTGAAGAGCACCATTAAAAGTGCACCTCTAGTTTAAACGAAATGCATGAGACAATGAAGGCTGACAGAGCAGAAGTCCGGTTTCCAAAATTTGTTGTTGAATGTATTTACATAAGCACTGAGGAACTGTATAATTATGTCCTTAGCACTGGAATAAGCATTTCAGAGAACAGGCAGAACATTATGCTTTATGGATAAAAAGTGAGAGAGAAGAAAAACACCTTCTTCCTTTAATCTAGCTTCACTTTGTAAAGCCTGCAGGTATTTCACTTACAGCTTTCTCTTGAAGAGGATCAAGTTGGAGAGATGCTGCTGGCGGCAGCTCTGAAAGAATGAAGAATATCAACAAACAGCATATCTTCTTTTTTAATCCTAACATTTTCAAATTGAAGGAATTAAGATTCCATTATTCCCCCTCTGAATCTAAACAAGGATGCTTTGAAGCAAGAAAGAAATAAGATAGCTCATTTAATATCCTCTAAGTGTTCTGTGTATAAAAGATTGCTTCCTGTGTTCTTGAAGGAAAAAAGAAATCTCTGAATGACAGGAGCTGGCAGAAGAAGGTAACAGTATCCAATGGTATATTAAAAATTAAGATTCAATGTATGCAATACATGTTCACACTGCACCTTCAAGACATCATGTACAATACTTCACAGTAACCAGAGATTTTAATTTATGTCTTAGTCTTTCCTATGCCTTACCTGCCCTCATGAAAGATCTGACCATCTCCTGACGCCCAACAGTGGCAATGCCACCATGAGGAGGGGTGGCGCAGGCACAGAAAGCCCCTTGCTGAGGGGCTAATTTAAGAGCTTTCATTACATTTTACATGATACCCAAACCACTGGCAATATCCCCTCCTCTTTAAAAATAAAGATATGAAGAATCCTTTTAATTTTGTCACCAGCTGAGGAACATTTCAAAACTAAAGGAAAACTGGCAAGCACAGCAAGCATTATCCTCCTCCAACCCCAGTGACACAATTGTTAAAGGACAGAAATATACTACAGTGCTTTGGGGGTTTTTTGCCCCCTCCTTGTTCACCATACAAGAAGTTTGGAGACTGGGGAGAAAAGAGGGGTAGCTTTGGCCTGAAAATAAACAAAAAACCCTGCCATAAAGAAATTCACATAAAACCTGTACAGGTTGCATATGGCCTAGTGTGGAGGCAGTCTCATGCTGAAGACCTAAGTAGGCAATTTTTCACTCAATAAAGTCTTTTAAAATGTAATAATGATGATAGGAAGGGGCAGGGGGGGTGGGGGAGTGGGAAATCAAACTATGCTTAAGCACTGCAGTCCTAAGCATGACTTCATTCAAAGACAAACTGGGCTGTGATGTGTATTTTTAGCTCATAAGTGGGTGCTCATATGCCATGTGTAGCTTTTCACCACAAAGTGTTGTATCCTAAATATAGGCTCGTGCTCCTGTTCACAGTATAATTGTGGAAATCCATGCTCCAGCCTGAAGCCACAAGGGAAGCAGCAGTTCTTAGCAGCAATGACTCTGAGGTTAGAAATCCTCCCCAAAACCCCATCCAATTTTCTTGGACACTTGTATTAAGTTAAAACTTCGAGGGGTTTAAGAAACCTTTATTCAGTGCCCAGATTCATTTTAATCACAGCTCATTTGCTTCCCTTGCCAACACTGCCTAAATTCTCTCTCTCAGGTCTTTTCTCCTAAGATACCCCTGTGGCAGGCTATCTCCGGTGTGTTTTTGAAGGGAGGAGGGTAAAGGAGACACAGCAGTTTAAACAGTTCACAGAACTGTAACAGCACCATAATAGAAAGGACCTCTTGGAGAAAAAAATATAAGTAGCTTTTAACACAGGGATGGGACAAGAATGGATCACCAGGACTGGAATGAGGTGGAAGAGTCTGGCAACCCTTCAGAAGGGGAAGGGCTGGATTTGGAGCAGACATGCAGCCAGTGGCAACATCCTGCTTTTTTTTTTTAAAAAAAAAAA
>SAYO01021793.1:9589-28688 GCA_004023745.1 Recurvirostra avosetta
GCAGGTTGGATGGGGCTTTGAGCAACCTAGTCTAGTGGAAGGTGTCCCTGGCCATGGAAGGGGGCTTGGAACTAGGTGATCTTCGAGGTCCCTTTCAACCTAAACCATTCTGTGATTCTATGATTCTATGATTCTATATTGGTGATTGAAGTCCCTCATTAGGACCAGGGTTTGTGAACATGAGGCTGCTCCTATCTGTCTATAGAGGGCCTCATGCACTCGGTCTTCCTGGTCAGGTGACCTGTAGCAGACCCCCACTGTAACATCACCTGTCCCTGCCCTCCATTTAATCCTGACTCATAAGCTCTTGATCGGCTCCTCATCCGTCCCCAGGCAGAGCTTCGTACACTCTGGCTAGTACTTGACATGGAGGGCAACACCCCCTCCTCGTCTCCCCTTCATGTCCTTCCTGAAGAGCCTGTATCCTTCCATTTCAACACTCCAGTCATAGGAGCCATCCCACCATGTCTCTGTGATGCCAGTTAGATCATGGCCTTGCACGCGTGCACGTCTCTAACTCCCCTTGTTTGTTCCCCATTCGATGTGCATTTGTATAGAGGCATTTAAGTTGGGCTCCCGATGAGGCTAGCTTCCTGGCTAGAGTGGCTAGTTTTCCTTTATGCTGCACTACAGGTGGTCTCCTGCTGACCTGCAACCTTTCTCCAGGTTTTGGGCATCTCTTACTGGTATTGACATCATGTTGGTAGGGGTGGGATGGATTCCGGTTCCCCTCCCCTGGCAACTCTAGTTTAAAGCTCTCTTCATGAGCTTGGCAAGCCTCTGACCAAAGATGTTCTTCCTCTTTTCTGACAGGTGGACCTCATCTAGCCCCAACAGATAGGGTTTCTCAAAGCAAGTCCCATGATCCGAGAAGACAAATCCCTGGCTGTGGCACCAGTCGTGTCGCGTGGCCCTATCAGCCCCCTTCTCTTTGACTGGGAGGATTGATGAAAAAGGTACGTGTGCCCCAGAGTCCCTGACTGCTGCTCCCAGGGCTCTCTAATCTTTCTTGATAGTTTTTAGGCTGCTCCTGGCTGCATCACTGGTGCCCACGTTAAACAGCAGCAGCAGATAGCAGTCTGAGGCCAGCACGAGCTTTGGTACTTTCTTGGTGACATCCCTGATATGAGCCTCCGGTCAGCAGCACACTTCCCTCGAGCATCACACAGGCAAATGGGTGCCTCTGTACCTCTCATAACAGAGTTTGATACTTCTGAAAAAGGAAAACTGGTAACCTCTCTCCCCCATCCAATTTACCCCTTCAACAAGTTTGTAGAAATAGGTTCCCAGTGAGTAGTCTTGTAAGTGTGAAATTTCCTGAATCGTCAGAAAAGAACCTGGAAAGAAAGTTATATTGTAACATATTGAATCAAACTAGATTACACTTAATCACCGTAAGTGGCAACCACATCCTTACTTCTTAAAAGGAATTTACTTGGATCACATCAAAGTAACAACCCCAAATGAAGATTGATCTGTGTAACTGTGATCCCTGTACTTTTCTGCTTGTCATGCGTTAATCCCATAAGCTATGAAGATGCAAGAAACAGATCAGCTGCCTGGTTACATTTTACCTGGTTATTCTTACTCATATGATCATCATTTCTGCCTGACAGCAGGTAGTCTATAATTTTATCAAGAATGAGAATATATAACAAGTAAAACCAGGAGGTGGGGGCTAAGTTCTTATAAATAGAATGACCTCTTTATTTCTCATCATGCATTTCTCCCCTTCTGTTTAAATAGCTTACTACCTTCAAGTTAGGAAATTAAGTGGTCGACAGATGAATCATGCCACTTGCAGGTACTAGTAATATATACACTTGAGACGTGAGGTTATTAAAATGTCTGCATGCTACTTATTCCTCTGAAAAGAGTGAAAAAAAATCTGCTCAAATACATTGGTGGTTTTAGGAAAGCCCAGATTAATTACTAAAGACTAATCATTTAGTGTATATGCCAAATAGTAAAACCTAGGATTGAATTTTTATACACTGCTTTTATTTCCTCAGTAAAACACCAGTTCCATCAATTTTCACAGGTGGACTGTCTTGGAGATAACGAAAGATGATGGATGTATACTCCAGAGAAGTCAGGTTATTAAAATCGTGGCAAAGTGTTGAGCCTGAAGCCATGGCCATTGCTATTTCCTGGTGTGGTTTCATGGGCCTTTGGACTCTGCTTTTCTCTGTTGTACCTCTGCTGTTCCTCCCATTTGTACATCCTTGCAGGCAGTTGCCTTGGAACTTTTCATTTTCTCCTGTTCTACAGTCTTTTCCCCTTTGTCTATGCTCTCTGGTTTTTGTTGTGGTTTGTTTTTTTTTTCTTTTCCCCCTTTCTCTCTGTTTTTTAACCTTTTGCACACTTTAATGTTGGAAGAGCAAACCGTTGACGTCATATTCTCCTACACACCTACATTCATGACTAATGAAACAAAAGGAAAAAAATAGTGTTTTTCTTCTTGCTTGCTACATTTCTATGAACACTGAAGGTGAAGTGTAAGTTAGACCTAAATTAATTTTGGTTTGTTTGTTGGGTTTTTTTTCGCCCTGAATTTTCTTGTTTATTCTTTAAGGGGTGTCTGCACAGTTGCCTTCAGACTGAGACTTCAGCTTAGTGAAAGCCAATACAGAAGGGTTGATCTTCAGCTGAGCAAAATTCAAAATGTTTAGAGAATTTTGACAGAAGGCAAAACAAGCAATCCTCTACAGACAAGGAAAAGGAGCAGCTGAAACAAATAGTGTTGCTCCTATATAAAATACATTACTTTTTTAACCATCCTTCATTACTGTCTGAGTTCTGCTTACGTCTCAAGGGAGAATAATGGAAGAAGAACACAGGTTGTATGTTTTACCTAACTAAGATATTCTTAGGCCTTAAGTAGGTGTCTATCAAATGGATTAATTTTGCCTGCCATGTAGTTCTTTTATTGCCCTCCTTTCCACTGTATAGTGTCCCAAATCAAGTATTTTATTCATATCTAAACTACTTAACCATCATGTGAAAATTTTCCAGTGATGCCTTTGTAGAGCTAGTAGATGCTACAAAAAGCCTAGACCCAGATGCAGCAGAGGTGTGATGCTGCGACTGGGATAAAATCTTGGATCAAGCAAAATAGTAATTCTATTCTACTTGTAGGACTATGACAATATATTTGAACAGCATGACACCGTCATATGAGCAGCACTGGCTTAGATCAGCATAAAGCTGAGCATTTTTGCAATAAGGTCAGATACATAGGCCTGTGAATGTAATGTTAAGGTACAGTCACTGAGGACACTTTCACTTCAGTAACTGCTGACAAACTCCTTTTTTTTCTGCTCTTTTTCACTGAGGTTAAGGTCTAGAGTTGCTTCACCTAAGAACTACTCTCTCATGCTGTCTTTTTCTCTCCATTTACTATAGAAGGAGTTAACTGCTTTTCTAACTTAGAAACCTTAGGTGAGTCCTTATCAGTGGCAGTTTTATTGCTTTTTAGCAAATTTCAACTTTTTTTTACAAAAGTTTTAGTAGAATTGTGCATGTGCATATGTTTGTGTGTGTGTGCACACATGTAAGACAATGGAGTTTAACAGTACAGTATCATACAAAACAATATGGGATAATCACCAACAAGAAAATGTTAACAAGATAAGAATGTTTACATCTTACATGTTGAAGAAATGTCCAACCTTGTAAAGCATCTTTTTACTCTATCTTACTTGTCCCCTTTTGTGCTCAGCCCAAATTTCCACTTGCCTAGTGCTGGGAGCTTGGTGGTATTCAGAGAAATCCTGGCACTGTGCAGGTGCAATATGCTCCCTCTTCATTCTTGCTGGGGCTGTTGCTGTGCTGGGACTGGTGCTAGTTTAAATAAAGGAAGGAAATAAGACTCAGAAAGATTTTAGAGAGGGTTATAACTTTCTGGTGGGAATGGATTCCATAGACCCCTTACCAAGTGTCATGGTTTCAGCTCGGATGAAGTTAATTATTTTCTTTGCTAGCAGCTGGTATAATGCTATGTTTTGCATTTGGGACAAGAGATACATTTAATAGTGCACTGGTGTTTTTAGTAGTGGCTAGGTAGTCAAGGCCTTTTCTGCTCCTCACATCACCCCACCAGTGAGTAGGTTGGGGGTGCACAAGAAGGTAGGAGGGAACACAGCCAGGACAGCTGACCTCAACTCACCAAAGGAATATTCCAAACCATGTGACGTCATACTCAACAATAACAGCTGGGGAAAGAAGAAGGAAGGGGAGAACGTTCGGAGTGATGGCGTTTGTCTTTCCAAGTAACCGTTACTCGTGATGAACCCCTGCTTTCCTGGAGATGATTGAACACCTGTCAATGGGAAGCCGTGAATGAATTCCTTGTTTTGCTTTGCTTGAGTGCACACCTTTTGCTCTACTTATTAAACTGCCTTTATCTCAACCCACAAGTTTTCTTACTTTTACTTTTCCTATTCTCTCCCTAATCCCAACCAGGGGGAGTGAGGCAGCGGCTGCGTGGTTCTAGGTGCTCTTCTGAGATAAACAACGATACCAAGTCAATGGTATCCCTTTTGTATAATTACTATCCATGTGAAATACAGAGGTAAAAGGGAGGGGAAGCTTAGTTCATCTTCAACTAGCTATAGTGACAGATAAAGTACATTTCCCAGATATCCATGCATGTCTACTATAAAGAAAACAAAAGATTATTTAGCTGCTTCCCAGACTGCAGAGCTGTTCAATCTGCTGTTAAAAAAACATAACTGTGTCTAAAACAATTAATATTTCTGTTTCCAATGTGAAAAACTATTTGTTCTGGATATTAAGTGGTTGTCAACAATAACAAGCATTTTTGCGGTTCAGCCAGAAAGCACGCATCTTCTCAAAAGTGATGCCTGATGTAGCTATTGTGCTACAGTCATGACAATGACTGAAAAAAGGCCTTGTGATTCTGGAAGGCAGACAAAACAGTCTGAAAAATTTCCCGAAAGACCTAATCTCAGAACAAAAATACCTGAGTCAGGCATGTATATCCTCAGACTTTTCTGATCCTAGAGTATATTGATATTGATTCTTTGGATCACTTAACTTCCAAAACTTCAGTTGGAAATGTATAAAAATAATAGCTATCAAAATCTCAGCTGCTTTTAGAACTCCTCTCAGTTGAAGTCATAGTTTCCCACTTGACTACACAACAGCAGATGTTTTAGTCTCCATGAAGTTCCCTGACCTCAGCTGGGATTTGCTATGTTGCACAAATTCATGTCCTTAGGGCCATTTGTAGAGGTTTTCAGAGGACCATCACAACCAAATCAAGACTTTTCTCCTCCTTCTCCCCCTCCCCCACTCCCTCCCTCCCTCCTGTTTCCTTTTTTCTTGTCTTTTCTTACACTTTCTTTTTTCCTTTCTCCTTTTTTTTTCTCTTTTTTCTTTTTTTTTTCTTTATTTTTTTCCTTTTCAGTTTGTTTTTTCTTTCTTTCTCCCTCCCTTCCACAACCCTAGGAAAAAGGGTGTGCTCAGGTAAGTGACTGCAATGTCACTTAAGTTCATGTTTATTTTCTCAACTAAATCAACTCACGTCAAACCTCAGGAATATTCTTTAAAAACTTAAAATATTCACCCGTAAAGCAGTCTAAGTGCTATGTTTACATGATATATCTGGAGCTCGTATTGTGGTCATATAACAGATCTATTCTGGTCTATTAATGCCTAAAAAAAGTGTAATGGTACCTTGGAGCTGTTCAGTTGCCAGGGATTCCTCAACATGCAGCTGCTTTAGTGCAAATGTGAAAAAGCTTTTCTGTTGACTCTGAGTTAACTGGTAGCCATATGCTCCTAACTGGGAAAATGTATTGCCCAAATTAATATCTCTGAGCTCCTAGTAGCATGCTTCTATGCTACACCTAGTAGCACATCTCTAGCATGCTTTAAATACTGCTCATTATTGCTTTCCCTGACAATTCACATGAAGATAAAAATTGTTTTAAAGTCCTTGTAGCATTTTCCAATTGTAACTAAAGCAGTAAATTTGAACAGAGCCAAGTCTCACTGACAAAAATGCACATTTCTTTTCTCTTTTAATGCAGTTGATCTGTGACTGTTATTAGCTGCAGGCATAGAGCTTTTTCAGTACATGGAGGAAGGTTTTGTGCAGTAACACCAAAGTGAGACTGATGGCCCATGAGAGATACCTTTGCACTTCTCTGAACTTGCTCTCATGAGAGAGAGACACAGACACACACATATTCAAATGTGGGCATACAACATTTTTAATAGCTTATGCTTCACTTGCTTTTTATTTTTGGTAGGATTATTTTGTTTGTTTTTTCCACGTGACATTTTTCATTTGAAATATATAGTGGATTTTAGTTTATGAAGGCTTATTGAAAATTTAGTGCAATACGGTATTTTGGTACCTCCATTCCCAACAATTCTCTAATATTCTCAAACAGTCAGCAGGATGTCTGGCTGTCTGCAATATGAATGGCTGAACATTTCTTGTAAAGAATGGAATGCACTATGTTGCTGGAATCGCATAAAAAAACTCTTTAGTGATATGGAAAAAGGCTCTGGGACCTTGGATGTCAGTTCTAGGAGAGATGAATTTATAGGTAGAGCAATCTCTCTGCAAGAACTGACATCCGAGGTCCCAGAGGCTTTCTCTGTAATACTGAGGATTTTCTTTTTTTCATGTATTTCCAACAATATAATGTACGATGCATGTAGTATTTTGAACAATTTCACACTCATAGCAGTAATGACAAACTTGGGCTTAGAAATTGCCCACCTCCACCCCTCAATATAATTGAATAACTTCTGGTGTTAGCAGTAATTTGCAAAAGAAACCAGGAAGCAGCTCTTTGCAATGAAGGGCAAAGGAGATCAGAGTTCAAAATCAAATGGTCACATTTGCTTTTTATAGAAACCTCTTCTATGTGTTCAGAATGGGTAAATGAGCCAGTCTTGAAAACAAAGCTAGTCTCCATACATATAAATTAGACCCTTTTTTTCCCAGTACATAACCATTTTTATGTGTCTTTATCATTTCACTTAGCTTTCTTATCATTACCTACACTTCTTGAAGAAATTGCCCAAGCCTGCACCTTTTTCCTTAGAAAACACTGTGAATTTGCTGAGTCTTCATTCTTAAACACAACAGTCAATATGAGCCGACAGGAGTTTGCCACTGATTTGAATGGAAACTTGGCTTGATCTCACTGATTTGCAATAACTTTACTATCTCAGACCAACCAATGCTGATTGCTTCACTTAAGCAAATAGGGAAGTCCACACAACAATCTTTTCTGTTTCTTCTTCAGATACTATGGAACTCTAATATGCAGGGTCTTATACATTTTTATTGCAGAAGTACACCCCTTAAGGAAGTTTACTATTAAACAATTAGATTCTGAACTCATCTGGAGATGGGAAGGTAAAAGTTAATTTTATGCACAAATTCTCAGAATTTGCAAATCAGTCCAGCTAAGGATCTCAATTATTATAAAATCCTTAACTGTTAAAAAGCACTGATGTTGTAATTTCCTTTTTCAAGTGTATAACTCTAAAAGGTACATCTTTCAGTATTATAACAGAGTAATAAAACAGGTGACTCCACAGATTATTTGCAGAAGTCACTCTGAGTGACTTCTATGATAATTCAATTAGTTATTAGAAAACAGTTTAAATTATATGAAAGCATTTGAAGTCAATTAGTATAAACAGCAATACATAGGCACCCTACGTTTTTCAGATTAATAAAAAAAAATAAAATTCCTTTGGCATTGATTTGCCATACATAAGCTTGTGTTTTTAAAGGTGGTTTGGTGGTAGAATAAATAACATTAAAAACCCTTGCTTCCCATTTGAAGGAAATAATTAGCTAGTAAAAAGCTGAGAAAAATAATGTGATAAGAAGAGGCCACTTTCCACATCTTAACCAACCTATTTCTTTTCTTTTGGATTTTCCTGCCAAACTTGAAAATTGTGCTTCTAATATGTAATGTATTGTATAGTTTCATCAGCCAGTGTTTGCGATGAATACAGAGACTAAAACATCACATGTGGATACATAACAATGTACTATTAAAATATATTAAGATATTCTATTCTTCATCATCATCATCATCATTCTGTCTCCGTGCAAATGAATATGTAAATCAATTCTTTCAGATCAGTTGTCAAATGAGTCCAAAGAATAATTTCAGGTCATCAGAAAACAGTGCTGCAAGTGTTAGTCAAAGTGGTATTTTTCTCAGGGAAGTAACCAAAAGTAAAACTTTGTTGCAGGTACAGAAGCCTATTTGGGCAGGCTGAAAATAAAGGATTTTAGTTTTTTATTATTATTTTTAAAGCTTTTTGATGCTGTTCATATGGTTGATATTTTATACTTACTTCATTACAAACAACCAATTAAATTTTCAAAAAATCCAGGCTTTCTTAATTCTTAAGCTTTTTTTGTTGACATTGTTCAGAGAATTTTATATATTGTCAGAAATAATTTGAATCTTACCTTTCCCCCATTCCAATATATATTTATTTGGGGGAAGAAAATTATTCAGTGGAAAAAATGCTAATAAAGACTTTCTCTTTAGCAATTGAAAGCTGATCACGTCTGTCCCTAACAGAGTGGTAGACAGCAGTAAGAGTAAAACCTCCTTTATATACATAATGTTGCTGGAGTATCAGTGTAGTTTAAGTTCAAATGCTAAAGTCATCCTTCACATAATGCTTTTGAAGTCACTTAAACCATGATCAGGTTTTAGCCGTGGTGGTTACAGAGGCAGTTGTGCTTTGATCTCGCAGCTTTTCATTACCTGGAAGTTCACAGTGTTTAGTGTGCCTGTAGCGTGATACGAGAGAGAAAGTACCACTCTCCCACCCAGCACACTCAAAAGTTTTGTCTCTTGTACTGGGGCAGCTCTATTAACTTCAGTGAGACTGGTGTAACTGAAAAGAGAAACTAGAAGAGGAATCACCCTGTTGCTCATACCTATCCTAGTTGTGTATATATATCTGTGTCTGTAAAACGTATTGTATAAAAATGCACAGCCCGGCAAACAGTGATATATAGTGTCAGTTTAAGGCAGTGCTTTGCACTTTGTATTCCTCCCCCCGATTCCTATTTAGGTGGCAATCACTAGTCTTGGATTCAAGATAAGAAGGAGATTTTACTGGCAGCGATGCCCGTTTTTCAGCAGACTCCGTGAGTAATTGTGTGGGCAGCATTTGAGTTGCCTGTGGGTCACTCTCATGATTAGACTGCTGATGAGAAATCTGAGCCACCTTCTCCCCTTACATGTCATTTCCTTTTAATTCACTTTGATTCAGGGAATGTATATTTTTTTTTTAATCTAGCTATGAATAAAAATAAGATCCTGTAAATCCAGTTACTGAAAATGTACAGAAACAGGCCTGTTGTAAGACAGTAGAAGAATATGTGTTTAATACTGGAAATGTATAGCTTTTATTAAGCTTAAGATATCCCCTACTTTTGATGTCTCTCCCCACACTTTTATTTTAATGTACACAGCAGCGGTAAAATGCACACACTTTTTCCTTTGATCATAGAAAGTCACATATTTATTTTAGATTAATAAAATTAAAATTATTTTCTTTTTGAAAAGGCCTTGCATTATGGTGTAAAAGCTGTAATTTGGAAAGGTCACAATCTTATATTTGGAAGCACTGAAATGTTAGTGGATAAAGCTCATTTTTCATCCCTGAAGTTTTCATTTGTTGCTTTCAATAACAATATTTGCATTTCCATTCCAGTGGAAAAAAACTTGCCTCTTTCAGTAAAACGGGCAGAGATAGGAAGGCAGATAATTGCTATGTGCTTGTACCTAACAAAGAGGGACAATAACAAAATGTAATCTTTTTGAACCAAAATCAAAATTATTTGTGAGGAACACTGTTGTCAGGAGGAGGATGCAGGATGATTTCTGTATTTGCTTTTGCCACGTTCAGTTTTCAGAGCAGAGCACGGTGCTGCTTGTAAAACAGGAGAGGTCTCTGCCTGGAGCTCACAGGGGCTTTGAGTGAGCTTTGTAGCCCTTGATGTGTGGTTTATAAATAGAAAACTTCTTTAAAAGAGTGTGCCAATGTCAACACTGCTTTCTGTCGTGTCTTGTGGCGGTGCTGATGATTCACAGCACTCATCTCAAGGTCCTGACTATCAGGAGTGCAGAGTCTCTGAGGGAAGGCGTGTGTGAAGGCAGGGTAAGGATGGTATAGTTTCTGATTAATTACGAAGAAAATTAAAAGTCAACTGTGCATATTCACATTCTGCTACAGAATGTGTATACCTAGAGACGAAGGCACAAACTGTGTAGCCTTGAGCCAAACACAGCACCCATTAGGTGAGCAACAGTTTTGCAGCTGGTTCCTGTTTGTAGGATTTCACCCCTAACTACATCCTAAGTTACAGAAGCACCTCAGAATGTAGATGTCAGTGTTTCAGTCTTTCAGCTTGAGATTTAAGGTTGTTGCCACCCCCCCTCAGGTGAGCAGAGTCTAGTGTTTCCAAATGATGCAGCTTTTGACAGAAATGTTAAAATATCTTGCTTCCTGCATCAACAAGGAGACCTGACAAAGCAGTTGTTCTAGCTTTTTGCCATCAGCTCAGGCTCCCTTCATAGTTTTGAACCTCTGCTAGTAATCTGAATTCTAATTTATCTCCAGCTCCCATTATCCTTTAAGCTGTAAATTTCACCATACTCTAGGATTTTTCTTCAGAGATCCCTTAAAGCTATTTCCTCAAACATTTTTGTGTTGACTCCTACACTCCTTTCTCACTACAGGGACACTCCCAGTGATTCCTGCTTTCCAACTGATCTTCCTTTAGGAAAATATTTATGCTCTGTACAAGTCCCCTCTCTCTGTGTGTACCATTTTGAGGGATGGGTTAGCTTCCTTCTGCAGGTGATATTTTTAAATATGTTGTTATATGATACTTGATAGCTCAACCTGAAGCTGAGACTGATACCCGACAACCGAATGATTAGACATGGTTGAGATTTGAAGCCTTAAAGATCCAGTTGTGCAAGTCCTTCTGGGATGAATGTATTCGTTCAGCAAGGAAATATAAAATCTAAAGTGTTCTTGGTTTCAGTCATTCTGGAATAGCGATTGGATGAAGTCAGTTAGCAGTGCTAAAAGCATGACCATTTTAGGTGACTGTTCTGTAATAACCCCAACTGAGTGAACTGTACAGTTGGTATTTGTCTGGTGTATGAATCTTCAGTAGTGAGGTTGTTTTTGTATTGTTTCAGTACTTAAAAATGTAATATTTTATTCATAGGAAATCTGCAATCTGGCAATTGCTCAGGACAGGAGGAACTATTGTTTTATAAGCTTTACAATGTTGCCCAACATATGTTTGAAAATCAAGAAGGGAAAACATATGTCAAGGGTTTCTGCATTGCAAAAAGTCATACAAAAGGGAAAAGATTACAAGGAGACAAGAATGAGAAAGTGTACTAAAATAAAAGGAATCTTACGAATATTCAGTCAATAACTCTTGTCACTACTGATGTGCGCTAAGATTTCCTGAGTACTGAGCAGTATGGGTTAGGTAAGACAAAGATAGACCATACATCTCTACACCCTTGGGTACTTGGGCACAAAAAGAATACATTAAAACTTAAGAGGACATTGTCAAATACATAGCACATTGGGGTCCATGCTTGCCTTTAACTTGTGCTGCATAGGATGGGCATAATGTTACTACAGCTCTGAAAATACAATCAAATAGCATTTAATTTTTTCAAAGCAGGCTTTAATACTTGCTTTAAAACTCTTTAGCAGCTCCTGACAAAAAAGAACACCATTCTACACCAAATGTACATTTCATGTCAAAGATAAAAGGTAAAAAATATATGGCAATGTCCACTGAATGGAGTGAAGATTAAATCGTAGCAGGCCTGGCTCTGTGTCTTAGTCCCTCTGCTAAGACCCTGCATTTAAAGATAAGAAGAATTTAATGGGATCTCTCATTTTTCTATTTTTAAAGAATTAAATATCTATAACACAGGGTTACTTTTACTTTCAGTAATATTGTTATGTCTTGCAACGTGTCTGTAAAATCTTGTTACAGCTATTATACTGAATAAATTTTATCTGGCCTAAACAATTAAGTTATTTTAAAAACATTGTTCTTCAAACATAAAAATAGAGAGTTAGCTATTTAACGATCCATGTGAAATTTCTGCTTCCCTGACAATAATGTCTTGCAATAGCCTATCTGAAAAGGAAAAAGAGTCCAGTGAAAAGGTTAGTGCCTTTGATTGAAATATTCCTAAGAGCAGATACTTCTAAATTTAACTGAGAAGGAAAATAAAATTAAAAAATCAACGAGAGGAGAGACAAAGCACATACAATATATGACCGTGAAATGACAAATCTTTTACAGATGTCTCTGAATACAGGGAAATACAAGTGCCTACATTACACTCCAGTACTACAATGTAAACACCAGTTTAGGAAGACCGCAAGTTAACACTAGAATTATTTCATCTTTTGAAAGGCATCTATAGTAAACATTCAATGACCTTTAGTCTTGGGTTTAACATTTCTGTCCTTACCAATACTTTAACTGAAGGCGTTCCATCTTGTTTCAACATACAAGAGTCTGGTGGGGGCAGTAGGTCCACACACATACATGCAACTGTATTATACAACAAACATATACCATTACATGTGTCATAACAAAATAAAGTAAAATAAGCATCTAAGTGTAGATTTCAAATAAAAAACCAGGAATTACTCTGTATATATTCTGAAAAAAATTCACAGTGTAATTTCGGATTTATGCAATATATCTAAAAATTTAATCTGGTGCTAAAGCTTTTGTAAAAGCTGTAAATAGAATTTTTTTGTCCTATGTAGCAATAGGCTAAAAATCTGGAGTAAAATACTTCTTACTCTTTTTTTCAGAACATGGAAAATATTTGAGGTGGTAGAATTTATTATGTAAACACAAGCACACACATTAACTACTACTTGATCTGAAATAGACAAATAATATACAACAACACTTGTTACTGTTCCCCATTATTTGCTGTAGCTTAGGCTGAGCAAAATCTTTAATGTAGTTTGCCTAGAAATAAATAAAAGCAAGTGTTTTGTAACTCAAAGTTATTAAACATAAAGTCACAAAGCAAATAAGAAATAAGAACCCCATGAACTCAGTAAAGAATAGAAATATTGCATCAATTATGTGTCCATTTTTAACAATTTTGCATTTTCTGTAGACATTGAAAAGTGGAGTTAACGTGCGTAATTTATAATATCTGCCAGGATATCAATAATGGGTAAGATGCTGGTACTGAAGAGATGATGATTATAAATGTATGAAATTCAATACTAAATACAATACCAAAAATGATTAATCCCTAATTTTGCTATCACCTGCTAAGCTCTATATAGCCTCTGGCTTTCTAAACCCATTTGGCAGAGCTGTGTTTCTTTCTGCTCTAGTGCTGTTAAAAGAATAAACTGGGGAAAGCTTCCCTTTCTGTCCCTAGAGCTGTTTTCTTTTCACTTTCAAAGCGACAGAACAGAACATAATTGTTGTGCTTAAAGCACTAGGGGGATCTGCGCTGGGGTATCTCCTCTTGTACCCCAAAAGTTGGCAGGAAAGGGCATTTCAGCACTGACAGGGCCAATGTATGAGGCAGTCTCCAGCATAGGCTGGAGGCATCCAGCAACAATGCCAGCTTCCCTGGAGACCAGATGACCTGCAGAGAAGGAGGTAGCCAGGAAATATGGACCTCCAATCATACTTCTTTCTCATCCAAAATTGTTAATATCACCACAATATTTGTTAGCATTGGTATAGCTATTCTGATTTCAATAATGTGCAAGATTGAAATGGTGTTGCCCATCACTTATACATATGTTCTTGCATTGTCAGCTGAAAAATTTACTTACTAATGGACAGATAAGGTCTACTTATGTATATTAATTAGTATGTGTTTATGCCTTTGTCTTTTGTTCCACTCACCTAGTTGCAAGTATAGTTGCAGAGTCAATGGGTACAAACTATTGGAACACATGAAGATATTACCTGTAATATTTAGCAGTAATTTCTGAAATACATTCTTGTCTGACTCATCTGTATGACATCACATAGCAGGACATCAGTAATACCTCTGGCCTGAATCCTTAAAATTGCATAGCATTTGTATAGTCAAATCATCACACCAAACCTTAGCCAACTGAAGAAGGCACCACTCAAAATGAGGTAACCAGGTTCCCACACAGAGCATGTTGGACACAGGCTACCTGAATCAGAAGTAATATGGATAAAAGGACTGTATTTACAGACGCAATTGCATATAAAAAGCCAAAGAGAGAAGCATATACCTGATTACACTTATGTCTCTTCCACATGAAGTATCCCTTCAATATGAACTCTGTCTTGGATCTAGTGCATAAGCCCAGTCAATTGCACAGTTATATCATCTTGTAGGTGAGTAGACAAAGAATGAAGCCACAACAGTTAAACAGGCTTCTTTCTTGTTTCTGTTGTTTCTGCTCACTGCAGCACCAGCTGCAGAGCAATTGTACAGTGCTGATCAATTCCAGCCACAGACCGCAGCAAACCTCTCTCAGTCTTCTCAGCTATGAGTGGTTACTGAACACAGGAAAGCAACTCACACATGTGAATAGGCAGCCAGTTGTTTAGAGCCCAAGCAAAGAAATGTGGGCAAACAGAGAAGACTTAAACACACCTTCACTTTGAATTTAGAATTAATGGTACAATTCAAAAGAAGGTGATCTCAGAAAACATTCTTGCTGGAAGGAATCTATTTCAACCTATTTATGCAGTTTTCTTTTTACTCCAGTTGTTTACGCACATTCCTGTGAATCCTTTAACTATCCTGCAGAAGTTTCAGAAGTATGCTACTTCAGAAAAAATGAAGCCTGTAAATCACATTTCTCTTTTAAAGACAGTATAGAAGTTAAAAACAGAGAGTTTCACACATGCGTTACAAATGTATAGCACAAATGTTAGGGCACTGACGTTTTCTGAAAAATGTACAACTTACTCTGGGAATTAGTGTTAGGTCTGACACTTCCCTGAAGCATCATTACCTTGTGAACATGAACTGTACTCACCCAAGAAATCCCCAAACGACAAGTGGTTGGCCTGGAATTGACTAGCCTGGTTAATATCAAGCTGGTTAAAGGTGAACAAGAAAAGGTGCTATCAGTGAGCCAAATGACGAGTCACAAGTGATGAAGATGAATGAATATAACTCAATATACTAAGCTGTATTCTCAGGAGAACTAGACAAATTAGATGTATGCTGCATCTGAAAAGAGCAAGGGGGAAAAAAATGTTCATCATGGAGTTACAACTGTTGCAAGTCCTTGGTCTTCTCAAGAAGGTGTTCTGCTCATTGGAGTAGAAGAGGACTTGAGGAAGCATGTGTTGTCTCCAGGGGAAACAGAAGGTCTTGATAGAATACAGAAAAGAACTGAAAGTACTCAAGAGACCAATGCTTCATGCCTCTGGGAAAGGTTTTCTCACCTTTGAGAAGAGGATAAAAGAAAATGTAGATGGGTTCATTGTTCTGGGAGTCATAGAATGAGCAAAAGAATAAACAGAGTACATAAACCCACTAATTATTGTAGGCAAAAGTAAACAAAATAAAATATTTTGTACAGAACCCCAAAGAATTTATATACATACATATATATACACACACACACATATGAAAAGCAACATTTCTACTACCTTCAAGGATGGAAAACAGAAAAGATGTAGAGGCAAACTATCCTCCTAACCTTCTTCTGGCAAAGAGACTACATGCGCACAACCAGTGCTTACAGTGAATGCCTTAACGAGCAATTCTGAAATCCTCCAGGTACTAGGAGCTATGCTGCTTTTCCACCTAATGGTGTCCTTTATCTAGCTTAGACAATCATGCAGGGCCACCCCTGCAGCCACCATGACAAAAACCTTGCCACATAAACTCAGTACAGATATTTGTGTGTGTATTGCGTGGGTGGGGCCAATTTATACACATGTAGCAACATGCTAATTCATGTAGGGCTGGCTTATTGAATGATGAGTAGTTTATGTCCTTGAGAACCTGTTCCTTCATATCTATTACAAAGTTCTAAAAAGTTTTAGTTCCTAAAAGTCCATTTCCAGGAGGTCATACATAGTACCGTATTACTAGAGATAACAATAGTATACGAATAGAAAACAAATCGTCCATGCCTCATCTCAACTTGAGGAAAAAATTATGTGGTTAGAGTAAACCAATTGTTTTTTGTGGGGGCTTATCTCCCATTAGTATATTTTATGAATATAAATCTGAACACTAATTCCCAAAGCAGAAAATTCCCAAAGTAACATAAAAATTCATCAGAACCCTCAGGTACAAAGCAGAAGGTATAATATCCTGATAAATAAACATCATAAATAAAGTGAAATGAAAATGATAAAACTGAGTCAAGGGAGCTTCAGGTGATTTATGCCAGCTGAAGGTCTTGTTCATATAATTGAAGCATTCATAGTTAGACTGAAGTGTATTTTTCTCAGGTGGTATTCAAGCTCTTTTTCCTCAAAATCTCTCATCTGCAACATGTCACCTCCAACCACAGTTCTACAGACATTTTCACCTGAGGATGGCCTTTGCAAAGATATATATTCATACCTGGCAAGCAACCCCAGCTCCTTTCAGAAAGATTCTTAGCTTCTGTTTAAATGTCAAAAGAAACCTACAAAACCAAACTGTTGCCAAACCCAGACTGTCTGTGTGAATGTCACAGTGATGCATGCTACATACATACTGTTTGCCTACTTTTTATGCATGTCAAATTCTGTCAGATTCACCTTAAAGAAACGCTGTATTTTAGAAGCAGCTACCTGTGGCCTACAGTAAAATAATATTTATATTTATGCTCTGCATGGGTCAGTAGTTACCAGATTTTGCCACCCTCAGGATGAATAAAGGCACTTTGCACATCTCTGTTTCCCAGGTTTTAACACATTCCAGGGTCTGCTATCACAAAATGGCCTTATTAAGCATATTTCAACCACATTTATCAAAATTACTATTTGCGTTACTTCTATAAATGGCTAACATGGGGCTTTGTTTCTTGATTTTTGATGTGCCTTTGGTATAACAGTATTTTTTTTTTTTGTCATGGAAAGATCTCTTGGCTAGTTAACCTCAGATTTCTAAAGATCAAATTATTATATCCAGTGACATCGGAGGACTCGTTATGCCACTGAGTATCACATATGAGGTTATAAAAATTGATATATTTAACTCTTTTTAGCAAATTAGCAAATTTGCAGACTGAAACCCATGGATATAACATATAAGTCCAAATCTAATAGTCCTATGTCTACATGGAGCCCAAGGGTGCTACAGCTCCTCAGGGACAAAGAGAGTGTGGGTTGGTGCCCATTTGTAATCATATCACTCTCATGATAATTCAACACAGTGAGATAAAAAAATGATCATAGCCATGTCTCTCTACTTAAGAGTTATTTTTTGAATGTGTGTGCCTTTGGCTTCTCCTCCCTGTGGGGTTTTGTAAATTACTGTTTTAATTTACAACTCAGCTTCAGCTGGCATCAACAGAAAGACAAATCTTCAGTCAGGGACATTTTAACTAATTTTTTTTTTTCGACCATTTGGGTTCTTTCAAATTCAGGAGAACATAATGACTTCAGGGTCAATGTTTGACATGCTTCATTTCCAGTTGCACTTTCTCCTTTATTCTGCATATACTACTTCTGGAAATACTGATTCATTGGCACTCAACTAACAGAACTAAGCAATTCTCCTTACAAGAAGATTTTTTTCATGGCTAAAACCACTGAAATAACTGTTCGTTTACTGCACTTAAGTTAGATCTAAAGCTTGGGGACCATTAATACTCCATAGAACATTCATAATTAAAAGGATTTTTATCTTTTGTAGAAAATATGTGTTTGTGATATCCACTGCCAACATTATGGAGGGTATGTTTAACACATAAGGAGATTGTATTAATGTACAATTATTTTATTTTAAGACATGAATACTATTGCCCATCGACTTCTAGCTAGTTGTACTTACCTTTATGAGGCAGAAGTTAGCCTTTAGATTTGCGGAACAGAACCATTTTGTTTCCTCATGGTGGAAAGTTGCTAAATAGCGTAGTAGAATAGACACTGCAAGATATGCTTTCTTTGAACCTTGCCAGACTTAGAAAACTGACCTTTTTTTTCTTTCAAGCAATTAGTTTTGAGTCCCAGGAGTTAATATACAAACACTTTACTGGAAAATTTGAGTTCAATGAAAGGTCTAAAATGAGCAACCATGGCAGTTGTTCTTTTAATATACTTGGGTGTTAGGTAACCCGCAAGCAAAATCCACAGGAGATTTTATGAAGAAAGTACGTGGTCACCAACAGAACAACATCACCTGTTATGATCCAGATCTTGTTTATGGGCAAAGAGGAAGCGCATGCTATACATAAAAGAGGCCAAGAATTTATTCTTAATATAGTGGAAATCTTTACAGTCTAATTCCAGAATCAGCATTAGTCTAGATCTAATTATTACAGAAAAAACAAACAAACAAACATAACCCCCCCAGGTAGAATACAGAAAAAGGCACAAAACCAGCAGCAATATAATTAAAATAGCAATACATATACTTCTTAGTTTCTACCCTTTCCCTGGTGTTGTGTTCTTCCTTCTATTGCTGCTTTGGGTACTAGGATCACTGGTTTCACCATGACGTTCATGGTTGTGAGAGAGGTGTTACAAGGAGTTGTCAACATCTGGAGTCCCTTTGCTGGGAGGAATACACTGCTCATGTTGATGATTTCCTTTTCTGCAATGCCCTTGCATCCAGCTCTGGAGCCCTCAACATAAGAAGGACATGGACCTGTTGGAACAGGTCCAGAGGATGGCCACAAAGATGATCAGAGGGTTGGAGCACCTCTCCTATGAAGTCAGGCTGAGACAGTTGGGGTTGTTCAGCTTGGAGAAGAGAAGACTCTGGGGAGACCTTATAGCACCTTTCCAGTATCTGAAGGGTGCCTACAAGAAAGTTGGAGTGGGACTTTTTACAAGGGCATGTAGTGATAGGACGAGGGGTAATGGCTTCAAACT
>SAYO01021794.1:15374-27578 GCA_004023745.1 Recurvirostra avosetta
TGGCTAAAGGAAAAGTCCAAGCAGACAAAAGACAAAGTGCAACCATTGCACGTCATTAGGTGGGAGAAGGATCACACACATGGCAATTCAAACAACTTAAATCCTGGGGAAAGAAAAGATGACACAGTGCAGCACTTCAGCGCAGCTTCATATGAAGTCAGTGATGGTTGCATAGGCTGATGCCAAAGGCCAAATGCAGCACCTGCCATCTGAACAAAGTCAATGCACTGAGACAAACAGTCAAGAAATAAATGGCATATCAAATCTACAAACCTCTGATACACAGCTTGCCAGCTGTGAGCATCTCACTTTTGTCATTGCATACATATCTCATGCACTTATTCCTGTTTACTACTTACATTTTGGGAGGACTTCAGTCTGAATGACCTGTGCCGAGAGCCACGTAAGTGTATGGTGGCAGGAGGCAGTACCTCACAAGCAAGTAAAAGGAGGAAAAAAGCTGCAGCAGTGAT
This sequence comes from Recurvirostra avosetta, assembly GCA_004023745.1. Classification (NCBI taxonomy): domain Eukaryota; kingdom Metazoa; phylum Chordata; class Aves; order Charadriiformes; family Recurvirostridae; genus Recurvirostra; species Recurvirostra avosetta. Next base: position 15,848 of record SAYO01021794.1, read on the forward strand.
GAGAAATTGAATGAGACCTCTCAGAAGGGGCGACAGACTGTTCAAGTCGCATCTTTAACACACTCTAAACACAGCAACACCTCAGACTGTTTACACACCTAAAGATACAGACAGCAGAATGATACAAGCAGCAATTTCCAAAAGCGCATATTTAGATCCTCCTGAATTGGGCACTCAGAAGTTTTTGATAATGCCAGTAGGCGCCTTTGAATGGCTTTCTGAGCAAACTTATTTTAAGAATTTCAGGATGAGCAAGACACTCATTACCTTTAATCACAGCTTTAGTCACAGCCTGTAGATAGTGCACTTCTTTTACCAGCAACCCCCGAGGCATGTTACACCAGTGGCCTTACCTTTCTCCAGGAGAAAAGCAGTTGCCCCAGAAGTCTTACAGCTTGTCACCTCTTTCACTCAGCAGGCTGGCCCTGACCATGGACACAGACCATAATTGTGGTAGGTCTACCTCATCATCAGTATGAGGACAACCACCTCCACCCCCAAGCCATGAGATCCAGCACCTTGTGTGGGTAGAAGCAAGTTGTTCCAGGCTCGATCTCCATTAGGTAAAAGCAAGGCCTGTAGGTGATTTAAAACACATAACATAGGCAGCTGATGCCCAGACAGCTCCATTGTACATGCAGGCCCAACTTTTTCCAGGCTGGCTTGCTAGTTCTCAAAGGAATTGGATCAGTTGCTGCTCTTAGATCCCAGGGGACAATCATGGCAGGAATGGCCTTCCTACACCTTGCACTGGCCAGAAACTGTGACCTCTGCTGCAGTAGGTGGGATTTTCGTCACTTTGAAATCTTTGAAACTTCAGCCCTAAATTTCAGATATTTCCAAGTACAGTAAACCAGCCATGAAAGCAACCCCATGCTTCAGCCTGTGCCACGCTGAAGTGCTGTGAGCACTTGGACACATAACATGGATGCATAAACACATTTGATCTCTCTTCTACTTGGCCACCTATTCATTACCCCACAGCTATCTGTACTCCCTTCCCAATTTACCAATCTGTTTGCTAGAGACAGTACAGCAGCATCTTAAATGGGATATATCCAGCTGGGAAAAGGGAAGGCAAATAGCTGGCAGCACCACTGCCTTCCTCTAACGGTCCCAGCTTTCAGTTGTCTTCTCCCTCGCCAGCCGTCTGTCCTTCTTCTGCGAGCGTGGATGGCTGCAGACCATCTGATACGAAGATGTCTGGCACCTCATGCTCTAAATAGACTCTCTGATGTAGCCCCTCATCCTTGCCAGACACCTCAGCACCAGGCTAGATAAGGGAGAGCCAGGGCTGAATTGTGTATACGACTGTATTACCCAGGACTACTACAAATATTTGGCCATATATTCAACCAGCGTTGAACCCAGCACCACTAGATGTAATGGACCAATGCTATTTTACATCAGCCCTCCTAAACAGCAGCAAGCTGTTCACAGCATGTTCAGCTGTAGATACAAGAGAACTTCTAAAATTCTTTATGAAAGACCTATTTTCCTGGTGCCTTAATCGGCCCTTCTTCAGGGAAAGTTCCACTTTCATTTTATGGAGGGAACTTCGGACCAAGAAGTCTTATAAAGCGTCAGTAATAAAGCAGAATCAGGATTGATCTGAAATCTAGCTGCTAAGCTATATTATTCAGACTCCAAACTCTCCCACATTATATGGACTTCTCAGGTATGTCTGTGTGCCTTCAGAATAACATTTATGTTTGTAGTTTCCCATTTTGTGCACACAAGTTACTGCCTTCCTCTCCCAGACAGCAGACATTTGCCTTTCTGCTATGTCCTCCTCTTCCACAGAGAAGATCCTTCTGGCCTACTGGGGTAGGGCAGTGCATAGGCTCTGTGTAATTCTTCAGCAGCTACATTTTGCAGCTACTTAGAAAAACAAGAATAATTACAAAATCCTGGAAACGTATCTGCTTGAAGAAAATTAACCTATGTGTTTTCTTGCAGTAGAAATAACCCGACTCTAGTTAATAAAAAGATTGTTTATTTTTGGTAAATTTACATTTGTTGGCATCTGAATGTCACTCCAGCTCCACTGGTTCCCTGTCCCTCCCTTTCATGTGATCTGAAAGCAACTTCGGTTTGTTTCTCTCACTCACAGAAAAGCAGAGCTGCAATAACAGCAAATGGTCCTTGGAAATCACAGTCACATTAGGCTTCTGTTCAAATAGCTTTTAGGGCTGCGATAATAGGAGGCATTCCTAATAACTGGTGACTCAGTGAGACCCTGCACAGAAGGCCTCCAAATGACAGTACACAATTTAGAATTTAATCTAGAAACAGTGGCGGTGATGAGATTCCAGCTGGGGACCTTCTGGTCTGGAGGCCGGTGCTGTACCAAATAGTCTAAAGCAACGACTTTACCCGACCAGAAAGGAGATGAATCCCTTCTCTTCCTTTGAACTTCACAACAACTTTCAGGGTGGCGTTTGACCCATGAAGTGGAGAGCTGCCTTGACTCTGGAGACTCGCCACCCTGAACCATGAAACACTAAACTGCTGATACGTGGAAAGCATCCAGTCATGCAGCATTAATATGAAAGTTAGTTCCTGAACACTGAATTTCAGCACACTTCGGTTCACAGGCCACCTGTATTGTGCTTTTGGACTGCCCTTGGTCTGCTATAAATCTAGACTGGATGTTCGCCCAGAGAGAATAAAGATAGAGTTCACCCCTCGCTCTCTGCCCCTCCCAATGCATTGCTTACGTTGAAATCTCACATGTTGAGCATGACCTATGCTCAGCAACCCAGCGTACATAAAGAAAAGGTTTCTTTTTTGAGAGGAGGAAGCCACGGCCCCAGTGGCAAGAGAAGTATATTTTATTTCTTAAAACAAAGCCTTCAAACCCTTAGTCTTTGCCTCCGTGACGTGCAAAGGGAGAGAAATTCAGCACAAGCTTGTCTTTCCAAGAAGGGCCATGGTCCTTGGGTGGCCACTGGAAAACAGTGAATGGCGGGAGACAAGCACAGAGCTTGGAAAGGGGGAGGATGGGATGAGGGTCTCCTGGGTAGAGGTGTACCCTCCTATGCTCCTACTTAACATTCCTCTGATGTGCCCTGCTAGCATCCAGTAAGAACGTTCTCTCATGAACGCAACAGGGAAAGGACAACTCCCCCTCAGGAAAGCAGGTTGAGAGAAGAAGTGATTGCACTCAGATGGTTGGGTCCCACTTAGTACAAAAATCACTATGGACAATAAAATTCAAAAAGCCAGGACAGCATTTACTTTTTTTTTTTTTCCTATCGGTGGTCTTCCAGTGGGGTCTAATATTTGCTAACAGAGTAATTTGAGTTATCCACAGATAGTTCAAAAATACAAAGAGTTCATTGCCCAGATATCTCTATTTAAAATAGATTTGCTTTTGTTCATCAGTGTAATGCACATGGCTGAGAAATGGCAAGGTGCCAAAATGAAACTGCTCCTAATTTTCAGAGGAGGCCACCGGCTAATTACACAGACTGCAGGTGTGAAGAGAGAAGCTCAAAGTAATCAATAGTAGTAATTAATCTGCTAGACTGGAGCTAAAGAGCTAACAGCTGGACATCAGAAATGGACACATGCAACAAGATCAGCAATAATTACCTCTTTAAATATTGAATTTCCATAGCAACAATTAAGCATATAAATAAAGGCTTGAAATCAAGGCTCCGAGGCATGATGCTGAATTGCAAACACAACATTCTCCAAATCAACCCTTTTAATAAAACAGTAACAATATGCTTGGGCTGGGTCGACTGGTCTCTGGTGCTAGCAGAAGCTCAGCTTCTGCTGCCTCCAGATTTTTTGGCTCTTCCTCCTTGGCTGCTTCCAAACCCACAGGTTCTGCTGTTACTTCTCTTCATTCAACTAGCATCTAAAGACACCTGGTACAACACACACGCGCAACTCACCCCCTCTCTTCTAAGGCTGACCACCTTACAGCTTTGGCTTTTCCACCCTCTGGAGATGGTTTCCCTTCAAAACGCTCTGCTGAGGCATCATTTGGATCAGTGCCATCTTGACTGGGCAGCATCAGAGCACTAGCTGGTAGGTGACCTCACCACAGTGCCAGAGTGACAGGTCTGCTGGGAGAAGTTTCTCTGAGCATCCTGCCACCATGGGAAGTACTGCCACTGCCTCTCCTGGAAGCAACCAGAGACCTCTCCTCACGTCTCATGGCACGGGCCACCCAATCCACACAGCAGTACTGTGTTCTCCCAGCACCTTTGTGGGTTCAGTAGCACCTGCAGAAATAGATATGCCATTTCTGTCTTGGCTTAACGGCACGGCTTCATCACCAGAGCATTCTCTGCCATAGAGGCTGGAGATGCCAGAAGCCTTCATTAAGCTCAGGCTAATGTTATCAATAAACGCTACTTTGTGATGTATACTGGCTAAAACCCACCTTTGCTTATCTCAGCAGAAATGTCAAGGCCGTCTTCTCCCTACTCCAGAAAATTTAGACCAGTGGAAGAGGCACAAATCTGCTCTTCATTATGTTCTCTTGTGTCTGTGGGACCAGACATGGCTCCATGGATCCTGAACTTTGCAGGCAGCACTTAACCAGACAGCAACTGCAGACCACATTACTGCACAGTTTGGAAGAGTTTTAGCAATCAAAGCAGCCAAGGCCAATCTGGCTCTGGCTCCACTCTGCTCATAAGTTCACTGCAGGGATGATGTGCCTTCTCTTTCCCAAGCATCAAATAGAGTCTTTCCGACATATTTGATGGGCCACATGTTAACTCACACCTCACTAAGATAGAGAAAAAAAAATATCCACTCAGCAACTATGAGCAGACGCTAATATGAAACACTGTCAGAAGCATTATCCTTCTTACATCTGCTTTAGCACAAGGAAAACTAAATCATACCTACAGAAATGCAAAAAAAAAAAGAAACCCTAAATTACATACTTCACTTTGATCCTATGTTTCCAGAATCAAACCTGGAGCTAGATGAAAACATGGGGAACTGTTTTTAAAATGCAGAAAACCTAAGATAAAAATTTTAAACATTTCTTTCTCCGATCATTTATCATCTCGGAGTTTTCCTGCTTTTCAGGACTATTTCTTTTTTTCCTTAAAATAGTTAGAAGGGACCCATTTCTATAACCCAATCCCCTTGATCTTTTGATTGGTTTCAGTGAAACTTTATAAAGGTCCAAGTTAACTGCTATTAAGGTAGGATGGGGACCTATATTTTTTGCCTTAGAAGAAGGCAGCATTTCGTAATTGCCCTCATGTATTGATTCCCCCAACCACGCCAGCAGTATTTCTGAATCTCCATGGTCTGTAAATATTTCTACACACTGTATTTCAAACTCTTCTGTAGTATTGATTTGTGATGTACCTGTCATGCTATGATATTTTACCAGTACAGTGCTTGTGCAGCTCTGGTGCTGACTGTTTTCTGCCTTTCTAACACGCGTGCAGCAGCTCAACCCTCTGGGAAGAACCATTGCCAGATATTACTAACACATCTAAGCTGAGCTTGACTGAGCGACACATTTGACTTTATATCAGGCATATATAAACTATTAGCTCAACTCAGCCATTAGCCCAAAATCAGTATGATGAGGCTCACCTGCTTCTCTCCCACACTTTCCTTCACAGAAGAAGCAGCTCAGCCCTCAATAGGTGACACACATGCCACTGCCATTTAGAGGTGTTTGGGAGAGGTAGAAACTGGAAGAAGGCTTCTTCCCAAGCTCCTCTCTGAGCAGCAGCTATAATCCCATTTGCCCTGGTGTCTTGGTCATCAGTTGCTGAGGTCTAATGTCCAGGAACTGCAGAGGTGCCTGGCCCTGGTGGAGAGGAGTCAGGCCAAGAGTAGAGCAGATATCCCGCAAACACGGCTGCCCAACAACAACCAGCTGGAAAAAAGCAGATCTGGACCTCCAGTGCCTCATACCTTACATCTTCCAAAAAAATATGTATATATGTGGTATGAAATGCTGCCATTCTGGTTCAGGGATCAAAACCAAGTCGCCACAGGGAGGTCAGCGCTGCACAGCTGAATAGCAGGGTTTGTTCTTAGCTCCACTACAGCTCTCCTGTGAGACTTCAGCTAAACTGCTTGCACCTACCTTGCTGTACCCATTCATCACTGCGTTGGAAAGACACATGAAATAATGTCATCTCTCCTGACTCTCCTAGAAGGTTTTCATGAGAGGGGATCTCTTTCTTACAGAAGTTTGTCTAGATGAGGCAGAGAAGTCAAGATTAGTCTTCCCCTCCCCCCAAAATAGGCAGACTACTTACAGTGGGAGCCAACATCTGTGTTAAGGTCCCTCCCTATCACTGTACAGCCACAACAACAGTGCTCACTTAGTCAGGCACTCATGCTGCCCAGCTGTTAGAAGATTCAGAAAACACAATACTTGATCCCAGCCCATCGTCAGTCTTTTTCCCAGTGGCTCTTCTTGCACCACATTAGCAGTCCCCTTTGCGTACGGAAACAAAATCAGGAAAAAGCCTGAGAAATGCCTTCTCATCGTTCAGGATATATCAGGAATCCCTCTCTGTGGTTTGAGGAAACAGGGAGGCAGAGAAAGAGGGATCCCATCGTCTCAAGGCACAAACATAATAACGGCGGCTATTCACTCTGCCTAACTCTAGGCAGTAAATTTACATGCTGACACAGAAGGAGATAACTCATCCTAGGCTACCTATATATTGAGAGAGGAAGGTACCTCTCTGAATTTGTGCTCACAGGACTATATTAAACTTCTATCTGTCCTCTCCCACTTGGTCTGCTAACCCTTCCGAAATGCCTATTTCACATGGTTTAGAGGTAGATAGGTTTTAAGTCAACATTAGCATATACTTAAAGGTGGTGTTCAACTGTAAGTATTTTGATGGACCAGCAATTAGTAAAATACAGTGTGGAAAACTTATAGCTTTTAATATTAGTACAGCTGGAAAACAAGCTAGGGATGGGAAAGGGATCCTTCAGTTTCTTTCCTATATAACTGTCTTTTGGGGAAGAAACCGCAATAAACTGTCAGGTCAGTGTCAGTTCATCAGAAAAAATGCCAAGGCTGCCTTTCTCAGGATATTTTGAGCACATTCACACTGGAAATACGCAAGAATAAGAAGTCTCATGACATTTCTGCCAATTCATGTCTGGATTGCATTATCATTTGAGAAAGAGACCGAGCCCCTCCCAGAATGGGGAGTCATTTCCATGAAGAGCTGCGAATCAGAGCCAAAGCTTAGAGCGGACCGAGGGGGAAGCAAGCGCAGCCCCAGGCCCACCCTGCAGTGAGCGGGCAGCCCCTCTGGGTCCTGCTGCTGGTGGCTGGGGGCAGAGCTGGGACTCTTGCTAAGAGCCAGGCATCTGTTTTCCATGCTGAAGTAGAAGTTCAGAAGCTTAACTTTAAAAGCATTTCTCTTTATAAAATAAATAAAAGTTGGCCTCCCCTAGCTCACATCTCCCTATGAAGGGCATTCACTCAGGCTTACAACTGCCTTGGCCCTCACTGTTGATAGAAAAGCTCTCCCATAGGGAAATTACCAGAAGGTGCTGCTCTGGATTGCACCTGGGAGGAGCTCCTCTCTTCCCCTTGACCAGAGGAGGAGCCTAGAGATATTAACCTTGCTGGACAAAAGATAACCTCTACAAATACTTCTCGTGCAATATGAAAGAGCTTACAAATCCCCCAGCCAGTACAAGCTTGCACACCACTTTGCAGAATCAAATTGATTTGGGTCAGGTACGCGTGCACCATGTGGGCACATGTGTGCATAAGCACACCTACGTGTGCACAATAAACAACTTAGTAATTATGGTTTCATTATAAAATAGCCTTTCAGAAAAGCATATCTTTTTTAAAAAAGTCAAGCTTAAATAGCCCTCCTCTCCCTCTTTTTTCCTGGTCAGATTATGGTTTGCCACTGCATAGTTGGGTCGTTAATTTATTCTGTGCTTTCCATACATCTTTTGACTTTCTCCTCCCACAGCACACAAGATCTCCCCACACTCAGAAGTGAGATTTGCATGTGCTCCCTGGGCTGGCAGCCAGCCAGCAAATTCCAAATCAGGTTGACCAGCTGCATGTAGCGTACTGAGACACAAAGTGGATGAGGAACCACAGCATTGTGTGCCAGCGAGCAAGGACTGTGCCTGATGGCAGGAGAGACAGAAGTTGGCTGCATAAAAACCTCACATCTGTTTGCCTAGCAAACACCACCCATATGGAATAGTATTGACTAGACAGGAAGATTTGTCAGGTGCTTCTGAAGGCATCTCCAACCCAAAGGAGCCACCAAAATCACCCTACAAATTGCTAAGTATTCTTAATGTTTATTGCACAATTTCCCCTGCTCATGCTCCAACCTCAGGCAGACCCCAAGTACCTCTTCCCTCACATTCGTCCTAGCTCTCTGCAGACTCCGTTACTTGTAACCGAACACAACAAGCAACTCATCCTTTTACATACCCGGTCAATCATCTCCAGACTAAATGTCTGCAACGGGACATCAGTGGGTTACACGTATCTTGGGTGGAGCAAGCACTGAAGTTCACATTCCTGCATGCCATCATAAGCCACTCGTATAATGACTTTGTGTGAGAATATTCATTTTATCAGACCAGCTAGGCAAACAGAAGTAACATTACACAGGCATCCATCTCCTTGGATGTCTATGTAGTAGGAAAGCACTGTCACATCAGAGAGCTGCTGTTGAGTGAGTGTTAAGGTAAAAACGTGTATCAGTGTGACACATCGCAGCCTCTGGATGTTGAAGGAGACGTTTCAATAAGGTCACATGTCTAGTGCCAGCAGACAGGCTACTCCTTGCAACCCTTGGAAATGACCCAGTGGTTAATACAGACAGCCATTTCAAGGAGACTGACATGATATGATTATGTCCTGTATTGAAGCACAGCTCCGCAGCTAAATGCACTACCTAACTCACAAGGACTGAGAATTTAACTCGTTTCTGTTTCCACATATCCTCAGCTGAAGTCATTGCATAGGAGTGGAGGTGTTTTCACTGAAAAAAACAAGTAGCTGAGTCTTTTTCAGACTGAGTAACTTGTAAACCACTTGGACTACCATACTTGGAGATTAAAAATACACAAGAGAAGCATAGGAGTCATCTACTGTGACTGTGCAAGTATCTGGCCTACATAAATCCAAGTTGTCATTGCTGGTTTCATTGTTTTCCTTCCAAGTGTTATTACATCTTCTCAGACTTGAACTGTAAAATACTGAGAGCGGAACATTTCCTACTTTGGTCTTACACAGCACGTAGTGCCACAAGGCTCAAGCCCCCGTGCTACCAAAACACAAATAACATCTTGGATGCTGCTGTTGGGTACATGATTCATTGCTGTTGTTCTCATTCAAGCTGACGCAGAGGACACCCAGTCTAAGACAAGATAACAGCTCTAAAGACTTGGAGCTCTTGATTCTCCAGATCCGTAGACTGACCCCCGTGCGCTGCCTTGCACGGCCCCGTTCCCACTTAGCAGGATGCAGCATAAGGGCTGAACCTCTCCATCCCACAACGCACCCCTCACATACCTGTTCGTGACCGCTTTCTCTGCCCACAGGTTAACATCTTTGGTATTTAGCAAAACTGCATGTTCACAATGCTTGCCATGCTGTTCACACAGGAAATCAAAACTGTTTATTTTTGCAACAGGCAAATTGTGGGCTAATTTATACAGATGTATTTATTCAGTGACTCATTAACAGTAAGTATCAGGAACGTAATTTACTGCAACATCAGCCTACAGATTGTGGCAAATTATGTTACACAGAGAAGCAGGACCCAGGTCTGTCAGAACTGACTTAAAGTTGAGATATATTTTTAGCATTCATTTCACAGCCAGCTTTCATCAGCAGGATGGATTCTGTCAGTACTCTCAGCCAATGCTTACCAACCTATCTTCAAGTCTTTTTTATTATTACTGGTATTATTATTTTTTATCCCAGCGACAATTTTTTTATACGGCAGAACATAAAAAATAGGAAAGCACGTAGGGTCTGAGTGCTTGAAAAAGCACCTCAGTAAAATGACATCAATAATTGATTCTTTGATCCTCTATCAAACTGAAGAAATATTGCTGGGGTGGTATAAGGAAAGGAAATATTTGACCTGACCTGAAAAAGTTTTTAAAATTTAGATTTACTTTGCCTAGTAAACAAGTGCAAGCCAATCTTCTTAAGCTCCAATTTGAAAAAGTTTGTATTTAAGGCACTTGTAATGGAAGAACATAAGAAGTAAGGATCAACACACACACATGCTACAAAAGGAGAACATTCTCCTCGCCTGCAATGGTCTAGCGGCCAGGCTATTCACACTAGAGGCAAAGAAGTTTTTTTCTTCCTTCCACTCAATTCAGAGAAATGATGCTATGGTCTCCAACCATCAGGAGAAAGTTATAACTATCAGGTAGGCTGCAAGATATTCTGAGGAGAAGTTTTTCCTTGAGTGTCTCCTGTTGGAGCTGTTCTGCTTCTCACTGAATATGTATAGATTCATTAAGAGACAGAGAAAGAGAGACTAATTAGTACACTTAGCTGGGAAGGCTGGTTACCCGGTCCCAGTCCCTGCTCTAGTGAATATCTCATTATCCATACAAAGAGGAACCAGGGGCAAAAGAAAAGTTAGAAACATTCCCCATTCCAAGCCAGAGCATCCTGTAGCTTGGCAGGCAGAGAAGTCTTATGTGCGTGGCCACATCGTGGTTGAGTGCCCTGAGAATCGGACTCTGCACTAAAAGGCAATCCACAATGATCAATCTCACCTGCAAAACCCTTCCCCTCCCCATCTTTAAGTATTTAAGGGGAGGGAAAAGAAAGGGAAAGGCAAAAAGCGTCCCATTCAGAAATTAAAGTCCCTAAAACCAGCAGTGCCTCTCAAAATCCTCAGACCACAAGTCCCCTTCCTTACTACTAGAGATCAACACCTGTTAGCTTGGTCAGGTGCTCCTGCAGTTTTAAAATATAAACAGTGCATATGTTTTGAGTGTTAGGTTTTTCCTCTGACCATGCCTTTCCTAGAGCGACACATGCAAGCTTTGGTATAAGCATTTGTTTATTGCTTGTGTTTAATTTTACACACAGCCCATAAAAGATTAATACATATCCACGAAGAAGACTTTTATATCAGTCAGATCAAACTTAATGAAACCAGTCAAGTAAGTGGGTGGCTGTTCTACATGTTTTTATTCTAACATTATCCTATCACATTATACTACCCTGAAACTGTTTTAATGTATTTTGTATGTGTTGGGAAATGCTTTTGTGGTCTCTTGCCACTGCACCCTGGTGAAAAACGCCCCCTGGTTAGAAGTGTTTGAATAAATTACTAAATCCAGCACAAAGGAAGAAAGCCAGTACAGAAATTGGGGAGGAGGAGAAATCAGTGCGAGGAGAGAATATATTCTTAGACACAAGCTCCCTTGCATAATACTTTGTTCAATAGATCATATTTTTCTTTAGCACTGAGGGAAGAGGCTTTTTGCAGATTAGAACATTTTGAGCATTTGATGGGAGGCAGGGAAAGTTTATTTATAAACAGAACCGCAAAGGAACAATAGGCACTAACATCTGTAGTCACTTGTGAGTTATGTTTCTGAGTGTCAGCTTGAGAATATGAATTATTTCTTTGCAGACCATCCAGTTCATCACCCAGCCCAGGTCAATGAAAGTAAGAGCCCCTCACTACCTTTATTTGTCTTCAAGACTAACCTCATACAAGACAATGACTTTTTTTTTTTT
>SAYO01021794.1:27676-56053 GCA_004023745.1 Recurvirostra avosetta
GCTCCACCTGCTAACACTCACAGACCAATAACTTAAATTTTGGCACTTATTTATAGACTCAATAGATCCATCCACACCTGCTTTTCCCTTAATTAGTTGGCTATCCAAAGGCTGCAGACTGGCTGCTGCCAGCTTCCTGTACTAATAGGAAGATCATTTAGGGCTGATGTAAAAGCACAAAATAAATAAATAAAAATATCTCATGCAGAAACACTAACAAGGAAAATATTAACACAAAAGGGAAAAAAATTACTGAAAACTGGGAGAGGTATGCACTGTTGGGGAGGGTTGGTTGCTTGGTTTTGCTGGATTTTTTTTAAGTCAAATCTGAGAAATGTTTAAGCCTGTAAAGGTCTGTAGGGTGATAAATAAGCAGCGCAGGGCCCTGATTCAGTACCGTTCCACTACTTTCAAGGAGTTTTGGATCACCACAGAGGAGATGAAATCTTTGGCCTCCTCCCACTACACATCTTATAAAGAGAGTTATTGTGGTGGTAGGAGTCAAACTATTATTAGATTAGCTATTAGCCAGAGGGAGGAAAATGCTTGAGAGAGATTTACTTTTCACAGTGCTATCAGCTGAGTCGCTAAAATAGTAGGCGTTTGAAGAGTAAAATGACAGGAACATTGTAAGCACCTAAACAGGCAGGGAATGTTGGTTGGGGTTTTTTTGGTTTTGGTTATTTTTGAAGAAAACACTTAGGTCTTATTTTTCCAGGCTAGTAACACAGGGGCAGCGTCTCCTATGTTTAGCCAGCACACCTCCTTGCAAAAAAGTTATTCTCATTCCCAGATAGGGACCATGTTAAGGCAACACCCTGTTGTAGCTTTCACCCAACGCATTTCAAAGGATGGGATTAGCTTCGAGCAAGGGCTGCAAGTTGCACAGAAGACAGTGGTTTTCTTCAGTGCTCTACTGCTTTTAAGTTCCTGCCTTAACACATAAGGTACAGCACCCAGCACAAGGACACCCTCATCCATCTTACACCCTGCAGACAGGGCCGTAATTACAAAGTCTGGTCCTACACTGTTCAGACCTTTCAAAGTTTTATTTTTAGGATACTAGCTCCAATAAAACACTCTAGTTTTACTGTTTCCAAGGCTCAAAGAAAAATAATGCCTTGTGGTGCATGTTAGGACAGGAGGAAAGAAAAACTGTGTAATTAAATACCTAAGGCTGAAATAGAACAAGTAGGATAGTAAGAATTAATTACTCGTCTGAGGGTTTGCTTTGACCCGCTATTCTGCAGTCACACCTATTTTACTATTATGTTTCAATAACCCTTTTTTTTTTTTCTCCTGCAAGGCTCAGACCTATGATATTACATTAGATGGATTTCCCACATTGTTCTTTTCTGTTTGGGAAGTGGCATAATTATAGCGACTGATTTGGAGAGCAATAGTTTGAAAATGTTGCCTGAGGCGTACCAAAGTCCCATGACTTGTTAATAAGTCACTTTCTCCCAGGGGCTTTTTTTTTTTTTTTAGCTACTTCTTGAAATAACGACATTGCGACATTTTCCTACTGTTGTGGGTATGCTGAAACCCAAGGATAAGAGGAGATGTTTGGGTGCGCCTGTGGTAATGGAGGGCCAGCTTAGCTCTCGGGCAGGCTGAGAAGCCTTTCCCATTAAAAGGTAGAGATTTCAGACCTCTTTGAGGACTCAGCCAGCTCAGACTACCTGTGAATTTGCTGTGACTCAAAAGGGCCTGTTTGTCATCTGAAGTCAGAGGCTTTTGAGAAAAGACAACACAAGACACACAGCCTGGGGCTTAAACATCCCAGCTCCGACCCTACCCCTCCAAGAGGGCCATGCCAGCATCACTATCAGGAGCTCACTTCAACCCTCCCCTGCCTAAAGGCTGCACAGGACAGCCTCCAAGCAAGGTCATTGTGGACTCTAGCACACCCAGGACAGTCCAGACCCCTCTTGCCTGCCAGAAAGGTGTTTAACACGTCTTGCACCCATCTGCAAGTGCCTCTAGCTCGCTCCAAGCTTGAACTCCAGCAGGATGGGAGGTATGTGCTCGGACCTGGAGCCCCAACTCTTGAACACGTGCTGGGGCAACAGAAGGGCCAGGACTCAGCCCTGGGTCAGCTCCAGAAACCCAGGTTAGAGAAGACAATCACAGGGGAGCTTAATATGTGGCTTCTCAGGTATTAATGTTCTAGGGGCATGGGAAAGGGACCAGGCCAAAGGTACATGCAAGTTTTTACATCTTGCCAGGCGGGAGGTAAAAAATGGAGATGCATCAGTCTGCTGTTGCAAGCTAACAGCCACCACAGGAGAAAGCACTGAGGGCTTGGAGGAATTCAGACCACAGGTTTGAATTCCCTTTCTCTTTTGCTGGCCCACAGATATTTCAAAACATGACTATAACTTCCATTCCATGGTAACAAAATTGATTTTGTTACACAAAAGAGAACACAACCACTTAATCTTAAGGCACCCTATTTCCTCTTTAGTGATACATATTTCAAGTAAAAACCTGTATGTTAACTTTAACTGCTTAAGTCACCAAGCAACAGATTTCAATTACTATGGAATAAACCTAGGAAATTCACTGACCGATATCTTTGTTATCAGAAAGTCTGGGCTGCCCAGTAACACGTGCTGTTCTGAATAAGCAATCCATTGGAAATAAGAAAATTCAGCTGTACAACTGTCCTTTGACCTCAGTTCCCCTATAACACACTTTGTAGATGAAAGGAAAGGGGGATGACCACTGACGATCATCGTGGGACAGCATCCAACACCTTCCTTTTGCTAATGCTAACTGCACCATAGGTGCGTTGTACAAAATGGAAGCAGCACACACCTACCTACCCCACACCCAGATACGTAGCCTACGGCAGCACCTCAACCCAGCACTAAACCTGTAAGTCAATGTTATCTTAAGCCTTGTTGCTATTAAGTTCCCATTTCTAGATATTTGTCTCCTTGCTGTGTCTCACTGCTGAAGTCAAATTCCCAAGTTCCACCTGGCACATAGGTGCTGTTTTCCTTTATGCATGCATATTCACACACAGATATGTGCATTCAGCTTCTCTTCTCTTTTCACCCACCCTGAAATTTTTTCCCGTTACACTCCAAGCTCTGCCAAACTCCAGCTAATCCTCCCATCATTCAATACTGCTCCAGCTAATACAGGGACTGCAGCTGGAGTGGTTGCAGATAATTCCCAGTGAGCACTACCAGCTCCAGGGGGTCAGAGTTAATGTTTTATTGGCATGTACCTTGATTCTGTATTTCCTGGATTTGAATTTTCCACTTGGAAAGGTCTCTGCTGCAACCAGGTCATCTTAACTCTGAATTACTAGGGTTTTTTTTTTTTCCTCATAACCCTCAGAATATCTTTTTGGGAAGGTAGCTGTGATTATCTTCCAAGGCTTTCTTTCAGAGTTTTTAGCATCTCATGTTGCATATCGCCTCTAGAATCGAACTAAGATTTGTAAAGCAAATTACAAATCCCAAATACTGAATGCAGAAAGTTATAAAAGTAATTCAACCAGCGAAGACTTCTACTTACAAAAGAGCACATTTCTGCAGCACCACAGAGTGAGAAACACCTGTACTAGGTGTGGGAGAAGAGGCTCTGCAGGTGCTGGGACAACAGGATGGAGCCAGAAACTTGCTGTTGTTTTCAGGCAAACATTCAATTTCTAGGAAGCATAGTCCAGTCACTTAAAGAAAGGGTGATGACAGTGCAGCAGGTTTGAAAGCCCTGGGGGACTTTCAACCACCATCACCTCTAGGTACATGGGATGAGCATCACCCTCATTTTCTGTCCTCATGGGCAGCCCCACTGACACAGTCCCGTGGGAGGAATTGGTGACCTCCCTCCCATCAGCTAAGCAGCAGCTTCCCCCAGCGCAGCTGAGCAGGTCAGGCATCCCCAGTGCCACACATCTCCCTGGGCCCTAACATACGGCCAACCGGCAGGACCTGCCATGACAGAAGCCAAGTAAAACCTGCAAAGAGCTGCTCGGCATTGTATAAGCCCTACCAGACCAGCAGTGCTGGCACTTCATCCTCTCAGCCTAGGGACAAGCCAGGCAACCATGTGTCACCATCTAGAATAAACATCTACAAGGCCTGGTTGATCACCCCCTTCAATCCTACATCCACCCAGTGTGCCCACAGGAAGGCTTCTTCAACCTTTTGCCAAACCAGAGCATTATGACTTTATTCTGGTGGTTTGGAACAATTTCAGGATTCTCCCTTGATCCCCCAAGCCTTGTATAAACATAAACTTCCTGCTGAGACTGAATAGAGGGTGAACCAGGTTCTGCAGCTTCTCCTTTTCATCGTTGCTCAGCTGTAAGTCACTATACAGCACGCAAGGCCAGAGAGCATATGGCCCCATGGTTGCCAGAGATGAGCAGGCAGTGCTGGATCCCCCAGCTGACCCTGTAACAGGTACCTGCCCTTGTAAAGGGAATGACCCTGTCAGAGGGCTTGCAGCATGCCATCAGCATCAGCGGGTACCAGCAAGGCAAGAAGTGGCAAGATCCCTTCCTCCTCCTTCAGCCTCCATGACCACTCTTTTCCTCATTTTTCAGCAAATTGACCATCTCTCCAGCCACGTAGCAAAGGTTTCCTCCCACGTACCCTGTGTGAGTGTCCTCCCACTCAATAGAAGAAAGTCTAACCTGATGTGGCAGCAACTTGAACCAGTCCACAGCATTTCATTTCAACATGACAGCCTCACCAGTGCTGTTTTACCTGAAGCCCACAGATGAACAGTCACTCGCAAGTGACTGCTTCTGGGATGGCTTAAAAGCAATCCTAGGTTCAAAACAGCTATAGTATATATTCAAGCTTGAAGTTTTCCTTTATCATCACTTAAGAACATGATAGCCTTCACTAAACCAGACTAAGTGATGTGGACAGAGTAGTTTATACTGACCTTGATCAGAGGTTGCTCATTCAGCAGTACGGGAGATGTCAAAATTTGGCCAAACAGCCATTTCTCCAGGATGACCCAGTTTTTTCAACAGTGACAACCATTGGGTAATATACTACTTTTTACTCTCTCTCTTGCCCCCCACCCCCACTCCAATGTCACTGGAAAAAAAATCCTGTATCTATTAAATAAAACAACTGATAGATTTGACTCACCCTTTTGAATAAACAGGCTTGAGCAATTCCTATTTCTTGGGAAAACTCTCCCACATCCTCTATGTCCTACCCTATCCTGCTGCAGTACAACTTGGATTTTATTTCCTCAGCTAAAGTGTTTGGCTTCTGCATTCCATACAGAAGTTTTTAAGTAGAGACCTCTTTTTATCTATTCCTACAGCTGTTTTCTTACAATTACATTAGCTATCTATTTATTTTCCTGCTCGGAGAAAAAACATAGTCAAGCCAAGCAACTCACCATTATGTCTCTTAAAGTATATATGCACTTTTCTATAAAGCTTTGCAAATTCTACAGAGCTTCATCCCCTTCTTCTCTTAATAAGACTCATTTTAAAGGGCAGCAATATTCCCAAGGAAATGGTGCCGCCTTCTCTTACTGCACCAGAAAACGCATTTCAAACATAAACAAGCTAGCAGCAACCATATCTTTGTTTGGCAAATGGAGTAGTCTCATCACTTAGTCCTGTTCATAGCAACACACAAAGGAGTACTCTGTAGCCAGGGGTAATAGCTGATCCCATAATCTGGCACTAACACTTAGAAAGATTAATTACCCTATTAAGATCTTAGACACTACTAAGAAAATCTTTGTATAAACCTTTTAACTCACAACAAATGCAGCATATTTGGTGCCATCAGTTTGTTGCACAATAAAGGTTCTCACCCTCCCACACTTGTTCAGTTTTGTCTCTGTCTCCCATACTATATAAACACACGCACACGTGCTCACACACACAGCTTTTTTTTTTTTTGCTTTTGCTTTTTTTTTTTTGCTGTTTTCCCAATACAAAGGAATAAAGTACAAGTGTGTTTGGAGCAGATAAAGTAAAAACTCCTTCTGTCCCCAAATTGGCTGCCTCAGAGATTAAGCAGCAAGAGCAGACGCTCGCTGATTCAAAGGCTGCTGCTGTGTCAGAAACCAGAGGCACCTAAGCAGATTCAGGTTGTAATCCCTACGCAAATTATATATCCAAAAATGTGAGGAGGGTTAAATTATTAAAGCGTGTTATCAAAGACACCTTCTAAAGTATATCCTTACTGATTAGCGCCATCAGATGCCAATGCAAAATAGCTCGTCACCTTGGCACGGCCTCCCACTTCCACGCTATCTCACTCTCTCACTCCGTCCTTCTCCGCCACGTCGTCACCAGCAAGAAAAGCCGCAACAGTGTGAACAGACCTAGATAAAGCAAATGTGAGTCATCCAGCAATGTTTAAGATCACCATTATTGCCCCGGCTATCCATAAGGCGATTGCATGTGATTAAAGTCTGGTGCAAGAGAGAAATGCATGCTTCAGGCGCAGCCTGCGGGGAAGCGGCCGGGCGCTCTCCCCTGCTGGGAAGCAAGTGGGAGGATGCAGGGAATAACGCTTTGCCTGCACCCCGCTTCCCTTATTTGCATCTGGGGATGAAGCACCAGACTTTCCACTTGGGAAACACTTGGGCTGCAAGTCAAAGACGCAATTTAACATTTCACAGTCCTTTTCTGAGGGATCACTTCCAAAAAGAGCATTGTAAAATTGTCAGTGCTTCTGTCTTGTAAGGGAAATGGTGGGAGCACCTCCTAGCCTAGATCATAAACGCAACGGACATCAGTAATAACTTCAGATTGCCAACAAACTGCACATACTACAAAGATCACATCTGCTTTGATGCATCCCTTCTGAATGCTTGTTGCTTGAGCTTACTATTTTGATTTTAAAATATATCTGAAGAAGCTGACCTTGGGAACATACCAGGAATCCAAAAAAAATAACATTCACATCCTAAAACATCATTTTCTCATTGCTCATCACAGCTTTTCTTGATAATTGCTGGGCCCAAGTTTTGTCGAGGATAATTTCATCTGTCAGCAGCTGGTGTGGGTGGGTGAGTGGCCATCTTTACTGGTACACAGGGAACATCCGACACCAGGAGCTGTCTGAACAGCTTTTGTTATTCACATCAGACATCAGCCATACAAGTAGATGCTGCTTTGCAAATCAGACCCCGATGCCCAAGCAAACTCGCTGCATTTCCCATGCTTTCCCCATGAACACCCTCAGCAAGGTATAACCCAGCCTCACTATGCAATCACATTGTTCATCTAAGCAGTCAATGACATTATCTGCACAAGACTATGCTGAGGATGACCCATTTCTTCCTCCCTGACATCTGGTAGGTTTTGTGCAACTCAGTGGCCAGGACAGTAACTCTAATAACCTTCCGCTGCCGCATCCAGGTCCCTTTCAGTGCCTTATGGCCCGCGCTGCTCCTGCCGCAGCGATTATGGAGACAGCAGTTGTGCTGTAATTAGGATCCTCCTGGGCCAGCCAATCTGAATTAGCAGCGGAGGCCAGCTGCTCCACTGCCAGCCAGATCTTTTTGGCACACCCTCCTCTCGGGCACTCGTCCCCTTCTGGAACCTGGCCTCTTCCCGGCCGCCGGCAACACTCGGGCGAGCTTTTGACAAAGAAAATCGCCTCCTTTCCACCACTGCCATCCCCATCCAATGCTGCAGCCGGCCGAGGCTTTCCCCGAGGAAGGCTGAACCCAAAGCACAACCCAATACCCCGGTGTCTATTCCCACAGGGACCTGCTGCTGCTTCAGCCCTTCCATGTTGTATTCACTGCCAGAGTCCACATTTTGCACATAGTGGATGTGCACATTTCTTTTAGTACCAAAAGATAAAGGTGGAGGGAGTATGTTCAATATTGCTCTACCCTGTCCTTTTCCCCTCCTGATAATGACCCAGACAGTCACAAGTGTGACCACCTCCAAGTCACACATTAAGCAGCTCTCGTTATGGTTTCATCTTTCAATCTTTTCCCAGAGTTACAGCCCTGCACCATTCGTGCTTTCTTTCATTAAGGAAGAAAAAAAAGAAATAGCATGCACTTTTTTGTTTGCTTCCTACTGCTACCAACAAGATATAAGAGCCTGTACTTAAAAAATAAAATAAAAAAAAGACCAAACCCACACCCACAAATGTGCCTTTTCACTCTTGATGTGTTACTGTCTCTGTTTTTCCTCTGTTTAGCCTTGAGCAACAGACAAGCCATGGTCATGTTCATTCTTGGACAATTTTATTTGCTTTTTTTTATTTTTATTACTTATTTTCACATTGCAATGAATTATTTGTCTTACCTTTTTTCTCTCATTTTAAACATTATTTAAAAAAAAAATATCAGTCTACTGTCATCCCTCAAGAGCAAGTCTTCCAAGAGATGACAACACCCTTGCCTGCAGTGCTATACAGCACGGTGCTGTGGCCACGGCCATCATAAGAAAATCTAGATCGGAGATGCACCCTTGGTTTTCTTACAGAGCCAGTAGCTCATTCTGACATATCTGCTTTCACCCTTCCATATCTTGTAGGGCAGATGGATGGTCCCCTCAGCCAACAAAGCTAAAAACACCATAGATAGTCAGCGACATTCTGGTGAGGAAAATTGACCTTAACTAGCTTCATCATCCCGAGTCCAGGGGGGATTGGTAAAGAGCTGCCAGGTTTCATGAAATAGGTTCTGAAAGCAGGAGAGTTGTTCTCTAGTACTTCCCATGGCTGTGGGTTGACTTTACAACTGTGTTCCTATTCCTAGGTTGAAATTGTCATCATCCTTCTCTTAAATTAATTTCAAAATTACTATGCTTTCAAACAGTAAAAAAAGTGTTCACGGTGCACTGCTTCAAGAATACGTGAGTTTCAATCAAGTTTCTATCACCATTTGCTTTTGTTAAAGGTGCTTTTTTGGTCAAATTAGCTTTTTTAATCTATGTGTTAGAGAGCGAGAAGAGCCTTTCCTTAAGCTGCAATTTTTGAATGGTTTGATTTGTTAAGCAACACTAAACTGGCCACATAGCAGATTACGAAGCTAAAAGATATACAAGAGCTGATAGGTATTTTGAAGAAGGATATATTTGGAGAGATAATATACAAATTCCTTCTCAGTTCAGAAGGGTGCACGCATACCACTGTATGGCGTTCAGCATGTGCCTTCACCCCATGGTGTGCGTTAAGTCCTCTCAGCCCTGTGCCCATCAATTTAATTACCACAGGGGTGGCACGCGACTTCTTCGCCACTGCATTGCAATTTCACTTCCCCACAAAAATTACCCCAGAGAGCACGGACAGAACTTGCCGACGGCCCTGGAGATATCTGCAGCCTGCCTTGCTCTTATGGTCCCTGTACCCTTCTTCGGCAGGTCCCCGGGGCTACGCAGAGCTTCCCAGAGCACGGACGGCTCCCAGACCCTGCTCGCAGCAACCTACGAGGACCCGCACAAACCCCGACTCGGGACCGTCGAAGGAAAACAGCCCACCGACCACATTTTTACCTGTTCCCCATAAGAAAAAAAGAAAAAAAAAAAAAAGAAACCACAAAAAAAACAAAACACACGTGCTGGAAGAACATTTGGTGCCCTGCCTGGAGCGGATGGACCGACGGACGGAGAGGAGCGCAGCGGGTGATAATTCCGTGTAGTTTCCCTCCCTCTAGCGATGGAAACCGAGATTGCGGGTCACTCCTCCTGGGCTGGAAGAGAACAAGAGTCTAGAAGGAAATCCCAAATCCCCAGTCCCCTGCTGCAAAAAGAGTTAGGCACCTCGCATTACGCTGGAGGAGTGGGAAGACTCCTCAGACCAGGTCCCAGATCCCACCGCAGAAAGTGCGTGCCAGGAGACTACCATGTCCCAGGCCAGGGGCTCAGGACCCCAGTTGCCTGACCTGCACTTGCAAAGAAAACCCCTCTGCCAAGAATTAGGGGCCAGATTTTCAGCTTTGACCCAAGAGGCGTACGAGCACATTTTCTTACACAGATGAGAACAAAATGGGATGATACATGTAAACTGCTCTGGCTCTTTCATTGCGTTTTGCCTGGGTTTAACGATTGCGGGGCTCATAAAAGAGCATGTGTCTTTGCAACACCGCTTGGCAAGGCTTTTCAAATATTTACAAAATGTATTTGGTATCCCCTGCTAATAATAGCCCAATAGGTCCCCAGATAGAGCACAAGAGACTGAGGCACTCTTGTTTTGGCTGCTATTTCTCAGCCTTGCCTCACAATGCTGAAAGACTTCTCAGTTCTTGTAAAAGGGTAAGAGACAGGGAAACAGATTGCAGAGGTTCCTGAGGCTGTTATTTTAGGAAACACTGCTTCAGCAGTGGAATTGCACGCTTTCTCCAACCAGAGTTGTGTGAGGTCTCTGGTCCTTACTCACTTTGGTTCAACTTACTTGTTGAAACTGAGAATAAAAACCTGTAGATACAAACAAGCTCGCTGGAAAGCTTTCTTGGGCTTGCCCCTCTGGAGAGAAAATTACCAGTTTTGACCACACTACATTTCTGATACCAGATGCCAAAACTAAAAAACAGTTTCAAAACTCCCTGTCCTTGAAGATGAGCTATATGACTAAAGCCCACCTATACAGTGGGCAAAGCCAGAGCCTCATCCCTGCCATAAGTTAAAACCTAAACCACTTGGAGCTACTCAAACTGGAGGAAAGCTAAGCCACTTTTATTTCTTATGCTCTGGGCTGACAAGAGAGCCAAGCAGACCTTGTTGGGACTGCTTCCCAGCAGGGACCTGTAGGAAAGACTATATTTCCCACACCCTTTCTTTGGTTCGTATCACACACACGTAGTCCCCAGGGGCCTGAAGTCCCCACTGCACTAGGAAAGGAAGTCAACAGCATGAACCTTCCATGAAATCTCTTTGAGAACAAGGACAAGAAAAAGGGGTTACTTTGTACTGCCCCTTCCTGCAACAGCCCCAACACAGTCCTTGTGTAGGGCTCCCATCCCATTCCACAATCCTCCCTTGGAAAAACCACAGCTCTGGCCCCTCTGCGGACCACCCAGCATCATGTCTGGGGGTCCAGAGCCAGCACCACAGCTAAGATGAGGTCCAGGGACAGACCTGTGCAGCTGGATGGGGATGGTCACTCCTGCCTGCACCACACCAATGCCCTTGGGGTGCAGAACACACAGGATCAACACAATGCAAGCTCCTGCCTTGACAGGGGTGATCAGCCCCATTTTCACTCCTTGTATCCATCTGCTAATGTTAGAGGGATGAAGCCTGCCTCAGTTGTGGGTCTTGCTTGGTGCAACAGTGCAGTTACAGTCTGTAAATGAGATCCAGGTCTCAGCTGTATATTCCCTCTCTTTAAGCATCACTCAAGTCCCACTCAATCTCAGTTTGACTCCAACATGCAATTAAATTATGTCCCGAGTGGGAACACTCCTCTGAACTGGGCTCAGAAACGCGGTTTTCCCAAAGTATGTTTTAGAAGCAGCAAACTGGGAGAATAGTTGCTGTTAGGCATGGCGCTGAAGGCACCACCACCAAAAACAACCTCTCTGGGGAAGCAGGGTGACAATCAGGTTAGTTCCAGCTTGAGCTGGCAGGAGAAGGTTTCTCCTCCAACACATGTGCTTTTTCACTCCCCCCCTTTCCTCCCCTTTCATGATGGAGGGGGAAGGAAGAGGCAGGACTCATCACCTGTATTTTAGTGCCAGAAGCATTAACAGCAGTGCACAGTGGTGGTGAGAGTGCTCTGTGGGGCACATCTGGGGCTCCAGAAAATCTGGAGTGGGGCCAACCCTAAAGGAGTCATATCTCTCTCCTGTTTTCAAGAACACCACAGCAGGCACACCAAGGACATAAACATATTTTTCATTAAAGTCTTGCATAGGATGGCAACGCAGCCCAAGCAAGGAGATTCAATGCATGTGGGCACACATACGTGCCCCTCTCTCATTGCTTTATGCACAGTTTTCATACTAAGCCATGAACTGGTATACCAAAAACAAAATGATGTTTTATTACTTAGAGTGCCCCATGTAACAATATTCAGGAACTGCACAGAAACCCTTTGTGATGCATTTGTTGTCCCCTGCACTGCAGTGCTGCCCTGGGCTGAGCCCAGGTTCTTGGTGGGACAGAAACTGAAAAGCCTTTAAAATGAAATACTCAATAGCCGCGGGTTTCCACCCTTCCCCAGTGCACAGTAAGTGGCACACAGGGAAGAAGGAAGACATTCTTCTAAACAAGTCTGAAAACTCCCCTTAACAGCCAAAAGACATGTTAACATTGGCACCAAAAAGAAGCAAGGATGAGTCTGCCAGTTAAGGGAAGAGACATGTAACTGCAGTGGGATTTCTAGGAATAGCTTTGTTTCTTGTCTCCCTCAAGAATTCACATGAAGAGCTGGAAACATGGAGTATGAAGCTAGGCACGTACAGATGTCCCAAGGATGCACTGAGGGACATGGCAGGGCAGTTTCTCCAGGCACAGTTCACTACAGATGGGCGTTGAGTACATCCACCTTTGTCCAAGGATGTCTCTGCACACTATCCAAATTCAAGGGGATGGAGCAGGGTTCCGCAAGCAGAAGCTGTACAAGGAGGCCCCAAGGCTCACCCCATCGCCAGTCACTCCTATCCTTCCCACTCAGGCCAGCACTGGCAGCCCCACACACAATACGTAGGGTCAGCTCTGACCAACACCACAGTAGCGCTCACATTGACCGAGCTGGACTTTAATGGATTTGATTCACAAGCAGTGATCTGCTGTAAGCCCTGTTCCACCACATCCTATAGTGATGACTTCTTACTTTGGGCTTATGGCCACTCACCCTGATGGGCTGGTCCCTTTGTTTAACACTTTTTATCCAGACGGTCACCCTTAGCCTCATTCTAGATCTTAGACTCCCCAAAGCTTCTGCTGGTAGCCTCCACCAGCTGGGAGCGCTCAGCCACTGTCATCCCATAGGCCCCCAAGACCTATGGTATTAGCATGAACAAAACCAAATGCATGTGCAGAAGGTGCACATCTGAATCCAAATTGCATCCACCTCTAACTTAGCCAAACTGAGTCTCCAAGGACACCACCACAAAGCAAACCTGGCTGCGGAATCACAGGCTGGAAGCCCTTCCGGCCATGGCTATTTAGATGCTAGGCCCACTACCCTTTGGTCCCTCTCATCTGAGCTGCTGCTAGCCTGTAGCAGTGTGAGGTCACATGCTTTTGGGCAACTCAACCTTCTCCATTCTCAAATCTAATAAAAATAGCATCAGATGAATGCAGGAATAGCCTCATGCTCCATTTCAGCTCAGCTCTTCTGGAGGCAACAAGCGTACACGCAAGTGTGAAAGTGAATGCATAGGGAAGAGAGGAGCTGCAAAACATACATGAATGCATGTGTGGTTTCTATGTATTTACTTCACAACAGTTAAAGTATCACCCAACAACGTTATCACAGCAGCATTTGAGAAACTAAGAGCCACTCCTGGTTACTAGATACAGGGTGTTGAGGTTTTGTTTTGGGGTTGGTTTTTTTTGTTTGTTTTTTCATACACGCACAGATACTGCATTTTGTCCTTCAGAAAACTTCATAGCCTTGTCATGAATCTCTATGATTTACAGTACCTGCTGCTAGCTGGAGCTCACAGATGGAGTGCCAGTACTCCAGACTGACAATATGCAGCCAGTAACGCTGAGTGGGGATGTGTCACCTCTATAAAGGTTGAAAATAGGACAAAAATATCAAAGAACAGAATAAACTTCTGGGAGAGGCTATTTTAGTCTTCTAATCTGAATATTCAGGCTTAATTTGGTATTTTACATTGGGCCAATTAGACACCCACAAAATGACACAAGACTATTTTGCTGCTGATGAGTGTTCTGGGTTTGTAATTCTTCTGTTAGTACACTTAGTCACTTGCTATTTCATGGTCAACTTATGGGTATATTTCCAGGGGGGTAGGAAGGGAGGGAACATAATATCTTAAAGAAATATTAATTAAAATGCCATCAAGAGACCATCCTTCCCCACTGACATATCCAAATTTGCTTAACTAGGTTACTTGTGATTTTCAAACACCAGAATTTAAAGTTATCCACCAAAATTAAGCAGTTACCTTTGTATACTAGGGAAATGGAGGGGGGCAGCGGGAAAACACATACACTTTCCTGGCTTTTAGAAATCAGGATTATTTTTTTTCTTATATCAACATCAGACCATCTAGAAAAAAATAAAAAAAATTAACAAGATAATTGGGGGATTAACCAGCTATATTTAGCTGTTCAGCAAGGGCATAGGGTACTTGGAAAGGAACAGGCAACCGGGTATCAGTGGAAGTCTCTGCCACGGCACTAGTGTGAGCCAATGCTTCTCCACTTGTGGCACAGTCTGGAAGGGACTTCATTCCTGTCTGTCATGAGTAGATCACTTAAAAAGTGATAAGAAACATTTCTAAAGGAATGATGAAAAGTGTCAAAACATTTTAAGTGTTAAAAGCAACAAAAGATTTGATTCAGAGTTTTCCTCCTCTGCCCAGCCAGAACTATTGTCATCAAGGATGCCTGAATCTTCTCATAAGAAATTTTTTTTTGGTCTTCCCCCCCAATTTAAAAATAATCCTATAAGTTCTTAGACCTATGACAGTTTAGTCAAGGAAACAGCCCTCCTAGGAGCCAAAGCAACTTCTAGCAGACTTGCTGACACACATTAGGAGATGGCGACACTGTGGACATTAAGAAGTGACAGAAAGTTTTCAGCAGCCTCTCATAGGTGCTGTAGGCTTGAGGAGAAGAAGGATGCACAAGATGATTCATGCATGTCGTACACATGCCCACTTTACACACTGCAAACCACAGAAGAGGCTAGAACAACCTCCAGTCCCACCTCGTCGGTGTGACCCCAGCCACAGCTTAGTTTTAGCATTAATAACCTGAACTCTGGAGATTTCATCCTCACCTGAGGTGCTTCGGCCATACAGGGAAGACCACGCCTGCTCAGCACAGCTCTAAGTGTGATGGGCTGTGCTCTGCAGATGGGGAACCGTGGAGCTCGGTCTCTCTCACAGCATGAACATGAACATGCACTGGCACAGACATGGCAACCATTCAGTAAGTCTATGTTCAGAGAGGTAATTTAAAAGCATAATGAATGGTCAGGATAGATAGACCTTTATTCTAACTTTATCAGCAGGTATTTAATGAGCGAAACTACCAAGCCTACACCGATACCAGCCTTCACAGCAGTTGACCTCCAGCTTTCTCTCAAACATTACCTTCCCAAAGGTCAAAGCTTTTCCCAGTGAACAAGCCAAGTTTGCCCTTTGACAAAACTGGTGCTAACTTGGGAGAACATTGCCAAGCTCTCGCTGAGTGGGGAAGTGGTGCTCGTGCAGATTTGGCTCCTGGGGCACTCCGATCCCACAGGAGTTTGGAGAGGCAGCAAATATTAGTCGCCTTCAGGAGGAGAAGGTTCAGGGCCTGGAAGGGGTCTCAGCTAGAGAGGGGTCTTGGAAGAGCTCTGCATCCTCCAGAGAGCTCAGAGAAGCATGATTTTCCTAGGAAGACAGCTTTTTGGTGACCTATTTCCAAAAAATAAGAACCAAAAGTAAGTTAAGTGTGTCATCATTTTCTGTTATCCTTATGCCTTTTAGTTCTCATTTCCCCTCACATACTGATAACTCCCATCTAATTAACTTTAAAAAAAAAAAAAAAAAAGAGAGAAAGAAAAAGAAGGCAGCCTTGGAGCTAGTATCACATGCTTCCAAGACAGGCAGAAGCTTTTTTCAGGAGACCAACAGATCAGTCAAGCATGGGACCCATCATTTTTGTGACTCCCATCAGGAGCTTTCTTGCCCTGAAAAGCCTTCATTGTGCTCTCTCTGGGCAGCAGCCGATGCAGACCTCCAGCATCTGATGAACCCGAAAGGATCGGTGGCTGGAGGGGAAAGGGGACAAGAAGGGTGACCCTCCTAAATAACTTTTGCAAAGTGACTCATCCTTTCATTGACAGCATTAACATCTCTGCTCCTGCCAGCTGGGCAGCTGCTCCAGCCCTCCAAGCAGTGAGGGAGCGTTTTGTTCCAGAGATGGTGAAAGGGGGGTGCGGGGCGGACGACGGACACACCAACCCCTCTGCGTGCATGTGTAATTGCCGTATGATTTCAGCTATTTTGACCTAATAAGAGTTACTGCATTAGTCACCAGCCTTGGTAGGAACAGATGGATTTGCAAGAATTTAAAACAGAAGGGGAAGGAAAGAAGAGAGATGCCACAGACCCCAGGGCAAAAGGGCGTCCTGGCGATGGGAGGTGGGGAGGTCCCATGCAGCCTGTCCCCACTGTGCCCAGCAGACCCGCAGCACCCTGGGCTCACTCCGTGTGGTAGCACTCTGTGAACTAAGGTGCCAGGAGACCCCCTCCTTCCAAATGACCAGACTCGACTGCTCCACTTGTGCTGAAAATGTTTCATGTACAAAAGGAAAAGCACAGCTGACGTTCTATAATGGTTTCTTTAAAAACCTCAGTATTTTTGTCACATTGTAGGATCCCAGCTTTCAGCTCTTCATCATAAAGCTGCAATACAAGTTAGTAAGGCTTGCTCGGGGCACAGACTGCCTGCTTTTGCTCAGGGAGCATACTTGGTGCCTGGCTGATCAGAAAAGGCATGGCAAGGCATCAAAGCAGCATTGCTTTCCTACCCTCTGAAGCCTCTAGATTAACCAAACATGAGCCTCAGGTCCACAGGGTTGAGCCCACCAACATTAGGAAAGGAGATTCAGCACATCAGGAGCACCGATCCCACAGCCAATACTTACTTTTCTAAACTTGACCAGGCAGGCTTTGCCATCACTCATCGAAATACAGGTAGTTCTCTACTAAAAATAGTTCTTCACTTTCCCCCTTTCCTACTCCTTACGGTATGTCCCACTTCCCCTCCAAAAGCTACCTTTTTGCATAGGTCTCTGCTGACTCCACTGCCAGCTGGGGGGAGGGGGCCAGGGCATCTCTCCTGTGCACACACCTGGCTCCAGCAACTCCTAACCCCACCCCCCCACCCCCCAAAAAAAATAAAGTCTTCTCCACAGGAAAACTCCCACTGGCTTCCACCTTGAAGTATCAATTCCCACATTCCTGAAGCCACTAACTTTCCCCATGCTGTCCTTCTATGTCCGTATTCACTCTTTCCCCTCAGCATCATTCATACAACCAGTGCAAGCGATGTAGCATCCCGCATACCTGCACCTTTACCAAAGCGTAAATAGAGCCCTTCCTGAACAGGGTTGAAGGTGGAGCAGGACAACAAGGAAGATGACTCAGTTAAAGCGCAAAAGGCACGTGGACCACATCTTCTGTTTGTGGGACGCCTCTTCCTAAAAACACAGAAGCTGGGAATGCTGACATCAGCCTTGAACACCCACCCTGAACCCCAGCGCACAGGGAAAGAGAAGGAGGGAGGGAGAAGCTTCTTGCACTAAATTACAGGTCTGAACTTCAATGACAGTATCCGCACTCAATGAAAACTTGCAAGGACCTGCCCAAGCATGTACATTTTCATTTTGAAATAAAAAGAACAAATTTGGGAACATAAAGGTTTTAAATTGTTGATTGGAAGATTTGCATGTAGACAGAGTATTGTTTTCTTCTCCTGGCTCCCTGGGTAGCAAAACAGAAAAATTATGTGTAATTAAAATGGAAACAGTATCAATTAGCTGTGATTCTCTGAGCTGTGGAAAGAGTAAACCAATGAGGAAAGACTGTTCTTGTCCTCTGGCAGCCTCTTCACATCAAGATTATTCTGAAGATATCTTAAATCCACTTAAGCATAAACTATGCAAACAAAATCTAAAAGAAATCGGTGCAGGTGGAGAGTTATTTACTCGCCAGCGTAATACTTGATCAAACATATCCTGAGGAATTAACTTGATTGCCAGTACTTAAGCTCATTTGATTAATGTTACATCCTTGCCCTCCTTGAGTTATGCCCCTGAAGTTTAAAGTTTAATCTAGATAGGGCCAGGCTTATCTTTTACCTCTATAGGAAGTGCCCTTCACGTCACTTTTAGAAACTCCTAGAAAAAGGACACACGCGAGAACAGCAAAAGTTAACAAGTTACTGTATCCAGTCACACATAAAATCAGGAGCCTAAAAACAATGAGATTCCACAAAGACGTTGCCTGTAAGTCCCATTAAGCAGAAAGCATACTATTTCACAATAATAATCGTAATTCTGACATAAAGGCATGTTTTGTTTCTTCTAAAATAAAAAAAAAAAAAAACACCACAACTTTTCAACTTTTGGTTTTGATAGAGCAATATCTCAGAGGAGAAAAGTCACTGAAATAATGAGAAGCAAGCTGTTTTCAAAGAGTAGTATACCGAGTACACAAATCAGCAAGTATTAACATTCCTGTTTTATATTAGCATTTCATATGAGGACAGACTCAGACCTGAACTTAATGTAGACAGATGCTTCCAGTAGTTCCTTTTCACATGAATTGCCTACATGCTCAAAGTGAAGGAGATAATTTAACACTTTGTGGTGCAAATCCTACACCTCAACTGAGTCAGACTTTCACTAAAACAGCACCTACACATCATTCTTTCCTCTTCTTCATGCATATTCTTTGTCTTGGCACCAAAGGGGCTGAAGGAGAAGTACACACGGAACACATTTGACCAAATAAATAGTCACAACTGTATTGAGTCACCATTTGGACACTTTGAATCTTGCAAGAGTCACCAGAATCCAAAAAAGGGAGGGCGACCTGGTCAAGTCAGCAGACTAATAACTTCAGGTATACTTTTCACTCAAAGTTTCAAAATGCAAATTATCATAACCAGAGACTTTCACAGGTTTAGCCTTACACATGGAGGCTGAGCCATTTTGCAGCACCATGAGCCGTGTGAAATAAGGACAATTTCTTCCTGCCACAGAGACAGTTTGTTTCATTTTGCTGGTCATTTTTTCTTCATATTAACACACCTCACTTAAAATTATTTCTTGTGAACAAACAAACAGCAGCTTGCCATCTCTAAAACCTCAGGACTAGCCTGCTGCTGCCAACCCGGAGATTTTGGGCAGCATCAAGAGCGTACCTTGGAGCGGAAAGGAAGAGTAACTGTGCGTGGCTGAGAGGAGCCTCTGCTCTGCACCAAGGTTAGTCCAATACCACGTGTCCTGCTCATCCTCTACCACGGCGTGACCCCGCTGGCCTTCCTCCAGGCAGGGAGCAGGCCACCTCCATACCACCTGTCAGCACCCTTTCAAACTATTTGTCAAGTAGTTATTTGCGAATAATTCTTTTGGTGCTGACACATTTTATAAGTTGGCTGCAGATAATTAACAAATAGGGAAAAAATACAATTGCATACTAGAATAATTCATTGCTAATTATTCTCTCAGGTCTAAGAGAGCTGCTGACCTTCTCGATACATTTCTTTTAGTTAAATGACTACAAACAGATGCTGACCTTCATCAGAACAGTGCTGATACATTTCCTGAGGAAACACAAATGAGAGTGTAAAGACATGACCAAGCATACCCAGCCAGTCGCACGTTAGTCATCAAGAGCATTTTCTAAAGTGCTTACTAGGTTCTGATGCTTCGTATTTTGGAGGGGGGTAAAGGGTGTGTCACACCTCTGACAACTGAAGTACAATGGTCTTGGAGTTGAGCAACTGAAAAACCCAAGGACATAGAATGAGTGGGTGTTTCAGATCATTTCAGCCATTGTTTTGCACACGTTATTTGTCAAGACAGCTTCTGGACCACCGTTACTCATCATTTGCATCAAGTTTTAAACTAGGGACAGCAAGAACTGTGGGTTTGAAATGTGACACCACACATCACAATTTAATGAGGCCTCTAGGGCTATGTGCAACACAGCCTCATTCCCCCTGCACGTACAAACACTCACACGGTGAATCAGAACCAAGAGCATCTTGCAAAGCACCCCAGGGCTTTATTTAAAGGGAAAAAACTGTAATTTGTCAAAGACACTACAGCTCCCTGGAAAGAACGAGATAACATCTTTCCTGAGTATTTGTGCTTGTGGAGACTTAGAGATCCTTGTCAGGAGTGGAAAATGGAATCGTTCTGGGTTTTAATCCTTAGTGGCTAGTCATTTTAACAGTGAGGTTTCTACAAAATCATCTTTCTTGACCTGAAAGAGTACACACATACACCCTCCAACAGATGTGAAAAGCAGTTAAGTCAGTATAGATGCTCCATTCAAGGCCCTCCTGAACAGAGATGCCAGTGCTACATAAAGACGGGTATTCATAGCATCCTCTTAGAGCAGTTTCAGCCATCCAACTTGGACATTATTCACAGCAGCTAAACTCAGAAACCCAAGTTTCCTCTGCAGTCCCTGGAACGAGGAGACCAGCCGAGCACAGCTCTGACTGCCTCCACTAGGTTAGGCAGGGTGAGGACCACTGCTCACCAGCAAGCATGTTTTGCAATGCAAGTTAGTGACCTGTGTGCGACAGACCTCAAACAAGTAAACTAGTCTAAATGCTTTATGATGAGTTTCATTTCCCAGCTAACAGGGGTACAACCAAGTGCTGTAGGTAGCTTGGAAAGCACAATAGAGAATGAAATGACCAAAGCATCACATACCTTTTTACCTGGCTGCTGAGGTGAAGAAAGAATCAGAATTGCAATGATAAACTTTAGCTTTTAATTTTTAAGGAGGAATTGACCAAATTCGCTCAGCACAAATCCAGGTCTCCGTTTCTTTCTAAGGTTTATCAAACCTATACGCTCTTTCACCTACTCATTTGTGCAGACTCAAAATTAAAAAGCTGAAAAAATTAAGTAACTTTGTTCTAGGATAAAATCCTTAATTACAGAAGAGAGACTAAGCATCATCTTTCTGTTTTCACAGACCCATCTCTCCGCAGGCTCTGCATATATGATATATATACACAACCTACAGGAGCTGCGTGTTTTTCCAAGTCCAGGCAAAATACCAACAGTGCTTTTAGCACCTTGTTATGAAAGTTAGTACTCAACTCTACATTTTTCACAGAATCTGATACGTAGAAATGAAGGGCTTTAATGTAGGATTCATATTTTGTACGCAACACTGGCTTTAGTGGCAATAGGAATAGTGGTCTGATCTGATAGCCTTTTGAAAGGTTGATCCAAGAGCCTGCGCCGCTGCTGATGCATCCCAAAGAGATGGAAGGGTTGGTGGCATTACCAAACCCCACAGCCCTGTGATGGCTGGAAATTCAATAGCTGAGACATAGCTGAAAAAGGTAATTCAACATTTGAATGACTAGAAAAGGGAATTCCACATCTGTACTGCAAAGGAAGGCAAACAAAGCCTCAGGGTCTTCACCACTTGACCCCACACATCATTTTGACTGGGCAGTATGTAACCAGCACTATCTCCAGGGTACAGATCCCTCATTCAGAGCTCTGCCCCTACGGACAGCTCTGCTGACCAGGACATTTCATGGAAAAATCAAAAAAAGAGCTAAACAAACAGGAGAACAAGTCCTACCAGTTCCCCAAGCAGGGAAAAACACTTCCTGGCAAGCAGGAGCAAAGTTTGAGATCTGTTCTGCATCCTGCACCCCAGCAGGAATCACAGCACTTCCACCCCATCAAAAGAAACCCTTCTTTCCTGAATATCCACGAAGACAGCAATGAATGAGGGAATCCTCGTACCAAGAAGCGGTCACTGTGTCTGCACACAACCTTATCATTAAAAAAAGCCACGCTTTTTTTCCCCCACCTTCTTCTTTTTAAAGCTGCAAGTGAAACTCTCCTCTGCTGAGATGCTCCTCTGTTTGCACTACTCAGATACCTAGAACACCATCTCTCTTATCAAGATTAAGCTCACATAACCAGCAGGGACCCATTATCAGTTGTCCCACAGAAAAATTGTACTGGAAAAGGTGTCTACATTTTCTAGATATAGGTAGATATATGTAGTGATCAAATTATCCCTCAGTCTGCTTCCAATACACTGAATAGACTAACCTCTTTACATTTCACTTCATATGCAGATTTTCTAGCACCCTCACCATTTCGTTGGCCATCCCTTGGACTTTCTTTGCACACCAGCACTTATTCTACTAATAGTTCAGAGGTGGACCATGGTCCTTTCAACATGAGCTTAACAGTTACACTAGAAGGAAAAAAAAAAAAGGAATATCAATAAGATAGGAAGTTAATTTCTGTGAAGGCGCAATATTTATATGACTATTTGCCAGTTTTGACAACAAAGCCTGTCTCACAGTGTAGGTACAAAGCGTCATCTACTGTTCTCA
Source organism: Recurvirostra avosetta (assembly GCA_004023745.1). NCBI lineage: Eukaryota > Metazoa > Chordata > Aves > Charadriiformes > Recurvirostridae > Recurvirostra > Recurvirostra avosetta. Next base: position 49,893 of record SAYO01021794.1, read on the forward strand.
GATATTAGCCAGCATGTGTCTGGATTAGGATATCTAACTGGAATGAGATGCAGAAAGAATTGCAAAGATACAGAAGAGCCTAGATCACCTGGGCAGCACAAGTAAGCATAGCACAGCATATTTTGAATGCCAGCCAGTGAGGCTACATTGAATTGAATCACAGGAAGAAAGGCTTCTTGAAGACAGTAAAACAAAATCAGTGTGACTTGCACCTTAACAAGCAAAGCACTTAAACACCCAAGTTGAAGACAGAAAGCAGAGACACACAGAAAACAGTCTCCCACTGAAAAAAAAAAAGTTAACCCACCAGCTCCTCAGAAAACTGTAGCTTCCTTTACTCACAAATTTTAGCAAAAGTAAGAATGAAGAAGAGCAATCTACTAGCCACTTTCACAAACATAACAGCAAATCAAAAACTCCTTTAAAAACAAGCACTTACCTAGGACTTTTCCCAAAACCATTCTGCTTTCCCTAGTCACCATGCAGAAAGCCATCCTACTTTACACAACTAGCAGTTATGAAGCTCCCATCACAAATACCTGTCTTGCTCACTACAGACTTCTGTGATCCTAAACTCATTATTTTACAAATGGAAACAGCTGTGGGACTGAGGGAGTGGCAGAACTAACATTCCTCCACCTCTCTTTTCTCCTTGCTTTCATCTTAGTACTAGGAGATGCAAGCATTTGCAACATGCTTAATATTTTGAGACTAGTCACTCTTATTTTACTTTAAAACCATAATTTCCTTTGTTACATATAATGCTCTGTTTGCATATTCCATATTGTTTACAGAGCCATCTCAAGAGGCCTTGGGAGAGAAGGCTAAATTTCACTTTTGCTTCCCCATAAATGTTATCTGTTATCCCTAGGGAAACCAAATTCTATGTTTCCAACAACAGCAGAGAGAACATAGTGGGAAGGAGTTCGGAGGAACCTGGGTGAGGTTTGGGACTGAGGATAAGAAATAAGGTCTGTGCCTGTGGTGGGAGGTGCAGGTCGGGAGCTGAGAGTAATTGAAGGTTCTGGGGGCTGGAAGGAGATCCAGGAGCTACGAGGGTCAGGCTGACTGTGGGAGACAGCCTTTCTGGAAAGGTCTTTTTCTCTCCCCCCAGCCTGCCATTTCTCCAGCCCCTGCGACTACTCTCCTTGCTCCCATCCCTTTTCTTCTTATTCCCCTCCTTGAGAAAAGGCAGGAGAATCTCAAGGGGTACTCTGAAGTACTGGAGATCAATATTTGTACATCGTCTTGCTGCCAACCCCCTCACATGCACCCACCTCCTCGTGGCAGTGGCCAAGAGCTGAGCAAGCACAAGGCATGAATGGGCTTCCCATCTGGCAAGGGCAAGGCCAGCAGGCAGCACTGGAAAGAACTTGTGGACCACAAAGACCACACACACAGCCTGGGTGCTGCACCTATGACGGCAACAGCCCTACCAAGCAAGGGATGGAGGGAGAAAAGAGGGCAGGTACAGCCGGGCACATAAGGACTGCTGGAGAGTGGCCGCACCTCGGCAATACTGGATTCTGCTCTCTCTATTAATAGGGCAGCAGCTTCCTGCTCCTGCAAGAATCAGAGATGCTTTGAAGTAAAATCGGCTTTTCCGGAGACCGATCAAAATAGAAATCCAAGCTGCCTAAATCTGCAATGGAAATTTCAATCAACACCAAGTTTTTAAATAAAATTTGGACTCTATTCTGGTTCAAAATGAACTGATTAAAGAAATCAGATACACAAATAAGTCTTTTGGTCAGCTTTTGCTCTATATTAGCTCCAGTAAAACTTACTGTAAAATGAGCATTAACTCTCAAGAGATCCCGAGCCCTCACTCATGTCAAGACACTGCCAAAGATACTAGCCAGGGTAGCAAACAGCCCAGAGGAAATAAAGAATCACTAGAAAATTTGTACAGGTAGAGACCCCATTCTCCAGCTCTAGCAACTCCCAGTCAGCAAAACTCAGCCTCCCAAAGAGTTAACGTTCAATGGGCCAATAAAGCGTGATTGATTCATCGATAACACGGCGCTGCCTTTGGGAGAGGGAAGAAGCCATCTCGAGAGACAAGCGAGGCAATTGTTTGCTTTCTCTGGTGTTCGCAGAGTGCCCTGCGGTAACCCTCGTGCTCTGAAATACTCATATTGGTTATTTCGAAGTTGGGTGCAGAGCTGTGCTTTCCCATGGCTGCCACTAATGACTTGCAGCTGTTGCTAATCTGTGCCTCTGATTTCCTTTGATTACTATGTGTATTGATGCCTGTGGTAAATAGGCATCTGCCAGGTGCCAGCACAATCAGGGGGAAAATATAAAAAGTTCCCTGTTTCAAATTCAATGTGACATTGTGCTTGTCGAGAGGCAGCCGTTTAACTATTTAAGGGGAACGGTTTCCTGGGCTCTTTGCTGGCCTCCTGGCTATGGAGGAGATTCTCATGCATTTCAGTGACGGCAATCCCCCTGCTCCCTCTCCTGAACCCAGCTGTAGGAAATAGCCACGGGGAGAAGTTGTCAGCCATGGGGACTGTCCCAGGCGTATAAGAGCCCATGACATGCGAGTTTGGCTCTGTTTTCCTGGAGAGCAAGGGCTCTCTGAGACAACTCGTCTCCACCAGGTGTAGCACCCCAGAGCTGCGTGAGCATCTCTGCTCCCACGCGAGGACCCAGGCTGGCTGCAGCCTGCTGCCCCTTTCTTCTCACCGTGCTCTGCTCCTGCTTTGTACCATGCTGAAAGGCAGCTGGGCACCTCTGCTCGTGGTCCCAGGGTAAAAAGAGCAGAGCTGCAGCTTCCCACAGACCATTAGGAAAATATCTATCTTGCTGGCAGCCAAGGCTAATATTAGAATTTCCAGAAAGAAGCACGAGGTCTCACAATAAGAAATGTCCCTGGAAGAGTTTCCCCAGCAGGCTGCTGTAGCGTGACCTGTTACTAGCACTCACGTTTTGCCTCAGCCCCAGAGCCCCTCCAAGCCATTTCTCTGGGCATTTCTCATTCCCCCCTGTCGCAGCAGCCAGCTGAAGATGCCACACAGCTGCTCCTCGCTTCCATCCATCATCCTTCTTTCTGGTAGCAGGTAATTATTTCCAGCTGTTAGTTATCCAAGACCATCACACCTGACCTATATTGTTTGCCTTTCATTTGCACTGCATGTGCAGAAAATAAATAAATATAGCAAAGCCTCAGAGAGGCACTGGTTATATGCCAATGCTAGAGGAAGGAGCAACCTGCCTGCTCAAAAGCTGCTTTTGTGGTTTGTTTCCTCAGTTTGTGTGGATTGCTATTCATTTATGTGCCAGGTTGCATTTGAGGGGCAGCAATGAGTTGAAGGCACAGACCTCCTAGAGTATCCATAGGCGTCCACAGCACTGACTCATTTTTGCTTCCCTGTGTGCTGTGAGCTGCCCTGGGCTCAGGAGGTTGGGGAACCCATGAAGCATGGCAAAGGATGCAGGACCCTTCCTTGCAACAATGCTGGAGGAGAGTCACAGATATCCAGATTTGCTGCAGGTAAAGTGTTTTGGATTAGTCTTGTTCTACTCCCTATTAAAAAGAAGGGAGCGCTTAGCTTAGGAGAGGCCGGTGGTGTTGCACCTGAAAAGCCAAAGGGTGTGTGACTACAAGAGTTATGTTCTCTGGAGCAGTCGCAGCTGTATGCTGACATTTCAGACTTCCTTCCCACTAGGAAAAGCAGACTGAAAATTTAAGTCATATGTCCAAATACGCATGCACAATTTCTATAGCTAGGTTAGTTCACCAAAACGACCAAAAAATTAAGAGTCATGTGATACATATCATTATAATATCTGAGATTATCCTTCAAGTTTTGTGGAAAGTACTAGATCCAACTCCTTATAGATCATTGGAAGAGGAAAGCTGAATATACCTATCTTCCTAAAACAAGGCAAATAAGATGCCTCAGAAATTAAAGGGCTCTCAGTTAAAAGGAATAGAGCTGAGCTCTGTTTCAAAGTGCCAGGGGGATAGAGGGAGTTTGGAGACAAGCTGATTCAGGTGCAGAAGGAGGAAGGACTCTCATAGGTGTGCCACACTACACAGCCCATGGGAGTGGTAGAGAACAGGCTTTTGAGCTAGGGAGCAAACTACAGGAGACTGGGATTTTGAATAAAGATACAGCCTCCTAGTTGTTTGATTGCTACCGAGTTCAGGCTTACACAACCTTGTACATAGAAGGTACAATCTGACTTCTGACTCAGACAACCGAGTTCTCTGTTAGCCTTTCCTACTAAGCAGAATATCCTTAAAGAACCTCAACTTTTGGCTTTGGTCATTACATCATGTTTAGCTGATGTAGAAAAAGCAGACCGATTTTGGTAATTGTCACTGAATGAGAGAAAGCAAAAAGTCCTGTAATGACTACAACACACATCTGAAGACTTTTCTTTAGCTTAAAGACTGAGCAACTTTGTGCTTGGGGTAGCACCAACCCTCAAGTCTTCAGCTGAGGAAGACCTCGTGCTCCTCCCCTTTGGATCAACACTGATGCTCCAGCCTTCCTCTGTGCTGTAAAGCAAGGTCCTCCCCACACCCAGCTCGGGGAGGAAAAAATGGACTTTGGCAAAGAGTGGCAGAGGGCAGTTTGTGACACTTCCCAATTAGCGTGTTTCAGCTCACTTCAGAAAGTCACGTATCCTTGCTCAGATGTGGCTGGGGACTCAAGGGGCAGGAAGGTTTTACATTTCACCACTGAGACTCCCAGAGATTTTGCCAAGCACTTAGTAAGTTCTTTAGAAGGAAAACAAGAACCCGGCTGTGCTTCTCCTTTGTTTCGGTCCTGCTCTGGGCTCAGGCACCTGAGCTGGCAGCTGCATCTCTCTCTAGTGGCACAAGGGAGAAGGGACATTCAGGCTGTTGTCCCTGCTGGCATATCCTGTTTCTGTAAGCTCACATCTTGTAACTAGCCTAAGCTAGTCAGTGCTGTGTTTTTCAAGGAAAAGAAAAACGTGAACTTTGGCATCAAAACCCCACTGGAAACCAGCCGTTGCCTAGAACATAACAGAGCCCTTCAGCTTGGCTTTCATTACAGCAAGATTTCCCAGGAGAAAACACCCAGAGGACTGACAGCAAGGAGTTTTCTTAGGATTCACAGCCTGAGACCCGGGTGCTGCAGCACTAACACACACACATACCACCCATCCTGCTCAAAAGTTATTTGCAGCCCGGCACCACCTTTACTGCGAGCACACTTCTGTTCCCAGCCTCCCCACAAGCAGCAGGGTAGGATGGTGCCCAAAGACCGGCTGGGTCCCAGAGGTGGCAAGCAGGCTCTTCCAGGCATCCCTTTCCATTCAGCAGCAGGGAACGCAGAGGATGGTGAGGGCCGAGGCTCCAGCCCCAAGCACGGTGCAGGATGCCAAGGAGAAGCACCCTGCACCAGGGAAGGCATGCAGGGTCACTCCCTGCGAGGGAAAAGTGGGGACCAGACCAAGACGCAGAGTCTGCTCCTGCTTTGCTAAATGGATTTGCACGGTTACACTCTGTCCCCTGAGCATTGCTTCATCCCCTAGGCGTGCTGGGCAGCATCAGGTTCCGGTGACAGTAAAAGCCCCTTTTGCGGCTGCAGGCTTCACGAAATAATGGAGTAGGGCGAGTGCCTAGCAGTGGATGGATGCTATGCTCAGCTTGCCACTCTAATCTCTTCCCACCATACCTAGGAACGGTTATAAAGATAAAAGAGAGGCTGGAAACTGTTATTGTATCAAAGCAGATCTGTGGTATCCAGATTTTGTGCGGTTCTATTGTATTCTCCTGTGCTGGCTCTCTATTTTTAAAATCTAAGCTAGGAAAAATAAATTACTCTCGACCTGAGTGTGAAAAAGAGTTTTCTTTCATACTGGCATCTTAACTTTATCTGATAATGAGACCCAAGTAATTTCCTTGAGTTTCAGCTGCAGCAAGTAATGAAACAGTGAAATCTTTCTTCGCTGATTAACAGTATTAGGCTTCTAGGGAACACAGCTACCGCCACTGAAGCAATTCTCCCGTCTCAGGGAACATAAGAAATTTGCAGGTAATTCCAACCTCATCTGTGCCCCCTCTGCCTCCTCAGCTTCTCTCTCACCCGCTATGTTAGGTCAGCAGCATTGAAGCAGAACATAACTTACCAAATCATTAAACTGGTTTAAACCTCTTGCGGGAAAAAAAAAAAAAA
>SAYO01021796.1:8218-22980 GCA_004023745.1 Recurvirostra avosetta
GGAAATGAAAGAAACCTAAAACCATTGCTAGTACCGGTGAGATGTTTTCAGCTGTGGGAGAACTGTTCAAAGGAGCCAGTGGAAGTCTTTCATGACCATCTGAGACTAACCACTACAGACGTTTCCTGCCAGGTTTGACAAAACAGGAGGGAACATGCCCCAGGGAACAACCTTCCTTTTGGGGAGAGGCTGGCCAAACACAGACGCTCTGAAAGGAAAGATTTGGGAAGTAAAATGTGAGCTCCCGTCACTCCGTCAGAGAGACAGTGTGTCTCTAGGAGACAGCGCTTCCAGGGGGATCCCACCATCCAGAGCAGGGCTGGGCTGCCTTGGGCGGCTTTTGTGCCATTCCCCCGTGCACTGGGAGCCTCTCCTGTACCTTATCGCTGGTACGAGGAGAGGATTTTTGGCTACCCTGAATGGTTCTGCCCCGGAGCTTACGCCACGGAAGACTGAAAAGCTACTACTGCAAAGCTTCTGGTTTTACTTAGGTATTTCTACTTAATGCAGATTAATTTCTCAACTGCACAGAAATACCACAAAAGGCTTAGAGAAACAAAAAAAGGCCTAATTTGGATCAATTAATAACGGAGAGCAGATGTATTATTAATGAGTAACGACTGAAGGCTCTAAAGAGGTAGAGAGACCTTATCTGGCTGAACGCTGTTTAAAACAGTGAAAATAATAAGGACGCAATCTGACGTTGCATACGCAAAACATTTGAGGCCAAATTAATCTTTGGTGGAACCCTGCTGACATCATTTGGCATCTCGTCTCTGCTGGCGTCTCAGGTGGAATTCAAGATGTTGCTTTTAACTAAAGGAGGGAGCAGCCTGGGTGGGAGCTCTGGTCTGCCTGGGGTTCCCCCCACGCCGCAAAGCCTATCTCCCCCCTCCCCTTTGCCTGCCGAGGGCAGACCGGCATTTTTCAGCAATCCTCGGGCTGCTATAATCCCATCTGCCTCCAATACAGTACTTTTCATCCTCAGCTGTCAAACCACGTAAGAGGAAAGGGCAATTTCCTTCTGCGCGTTTTACAGAAAGAGAAACAAAAGATGTAGAAAGATGTAAACGGCCACTGCAGCATCACCCACGGGGCTGCAGAGAGGCTGGGAATGGGGAGGCAGTTCCCCCAGACCCCAGCCCTGGGAGCACCCCGTCGTTCCCCAACCGGGCAGATGCACACAGCTCAAACCGGGCTTTTGAATAAAAATACGGGGAGCCCTGATGGATGGTGGACTGCAGAGCGCATCCCCTGTGCTGAGCTCACGAGAATTTCCTGGTTAGAGCAGAGATTTTTGTGGTTTTAAAAATACAGAAGATTTAAATTCTCTTGTCTCCAAGCATCAGAAACCCGCGAGCTAATGGGGGTGAAGACAGAGGGCTCTGGATAAACAGGTTATGCCGTCACCATCAATTATTGTGTCTCTCTCAATTTTCTCTACAGCGTGTGGCTCAGACACTGTCCCAGACAGGGCACGGAGCTGCTCGCGCTCCTGGTTTCAGCCAGCGTGGCAATTTACTGCCTCCTTGGGAAGGCTGTGATATTTTAAAACCACAACAGAGCTTTCTCTTTGCTTGAAAGGCAACCACTAGCCTAGCCACAGCGGAAGTATTCACAGTGCCCTGGGAGATGAAAGCAGTTCAAAACCTTTGGTTTCTATTCTAAAAATAAACAAACAAGTCCTTTTCTCTATTTCCTTTAACTCTGCTAGTGCCCATTCCCCTCCCAGGCTTCCGAAGCATCCTTCAGAAATGCAGGGATTGGACTGAACAGCCTGGAATTAAGCCCGGCGTTAGAGATGGAGAAACTGAGGTACGGCACTGTCGAGAGGGTAAGAGCACCCAACCACCGCGCTCTGCTCGGTGCCCCGCTGCTTCCCGTCCCCGGCGTGTGCCGTGACACACAACACCCGTTGGAGCTCAGGATGCGGGATTCAAACCCCTGCTGTTACTGCTGGCTGACTTGAGCCAGATTTGTCTTACTTGGTTTTTCGTTTGTGCTCCTCCGTCTCTCTGTAATTCATGATGCCCCCCCCCCCCCGATGCTTAGCGAACAAGAAAAAAACTGCACGTCCTCTCTCGTCCCCTTATGTTAAGGCATATGATAGCACGACTGCCGATGGGACCAGACAAGCTCTCTTATGGCCGCAGAAGCCATTCAAATGGTGTTCAACCCTCTCCGAATTTCAGCCTCTGCGCGTACGGCAGGCGCAGGCACGGTGCTCTGCAAGGCGTTGGGAAGGAGCTGGCGGGGAGAGCCGTGCAAGAGCAAGAGACGAGGGCTAAAAGTGGATGTTGACTTCACTCTCCCATTTGGGCGTAGGCGGTGGAGGTGGGTGGCCGTGAGCAGAGGGGAGGCGGAGGGGGCAACATTTATTTCCAGCTGCACTCATGTGTGATTTCTCTCAGCGCTGAGATTTTATAGAAAACAGCAGGAGGTGCGGAGTAGGGGGGGACCAAAAAGGAAAATCACAGAGTCCTTGCAGGAAAACATGTTAAGGAAGAGGAGAAAAGTCGTTATCACCATCACAGCCCTGAGACTCTGCTATTGTTACTGTGGGGTTTAAAAATATAACAAAACCCAAGGCTACGGGGACAACATTTCTACATGGGACACAACTGTGTCCGACGGAAATAAGGCTACTTGATGGAGCGGCGCACACCGGTGCATGGTAACAAAATGATGTTAAAACATGCTGCTTGCAGAAAGCCTGCCTCCTAATAAATCGCACAGTTTTCTTCGCTCCCAGAGATTATGTAATATGTTCTTGCCTGCTGCTGACTCATATTTTCCAAAATATATCTGGGAAGGAAAACATATGCACATGTGTTTTAATCGCTCTATTTCCCTGTGTATGTAAAAAGCAATCTAGACGGAGATGCACAAACGCCTGCACACGCGTGCACACGCGTGCATGTTGCTGCGTGCGGGGATGAGGGCGAGGGACAGCCTGGCATCTGTGCTAAAAACACACGCTGGAGATAGATTAAACCGTCACCGTTTTCTGGGGCAAAACACAGCGACTGTTTAACCCAGGGAGTGTGGGAGGAGAGCAAGAAACCGGGAAGCTACCGGGGGAGATGGCAAAATAAGAAGCACCGGGAACGCGCTGCCTACAACCTCCAGCCAAACCTGGGCTCTGGGGACCACACACACTCTCACGCCGAGCTGAAAATCCAGCTGGAAAAAATAGCTTTCGCGACAGTTGGGGCCACTGTGACAATTTGGAAATGGGCTGAGAGTGCCATCCCGTCTCGGAGGGTGGCACCAGCACCCGGCCGGTCAGCACCCCCGCCTGCAGCCAGGCGAGCGAGGCCAGTGCTTCCTCGACTCCATAAACCCAAGGTCTCGAGCCTCTTAACGCCTGTGAATACGCTTCCCTGGCTCCGGGTACGCACCGAAGAAACCAGGCTCCTCCTGGTTGAAGACTTACAATTATAAGGCAGCTGGATAGTCTTAAGCATATTTGTTCCCAGCTTGCAGGTTTGCGAGTTTTACTTTCTTTGCTCTGCGTGCGTGTGTACTTTTAATTCTTTAGGAAAGACTTTTAGATGCTTCTGCAAAACCTTCAGCATCCAGGAGATGGGATCGATCTGCTGCTGGGCATCGGATGAGAGATTCATCTACCCTGGACCAGAGGAGACTGAAAATCTATCCAGATGTCAACTCCTGATCACGAAATCAAGGCAGACGCTCTCCACTGATGACAGCTGAGTTTCCACACCGCCCCGGCACGGGTGCCCCCGCTCGCAGCACCGGGCAGGGGTGGGAGCTGCCCGCAAGGACATGGCAGCCCCGGCGAGCCCCCTTTTTGCCGGGAGTGAGATGGCTGCACCGAACGGACAGAGACATCTTCCTTGCACCCTCTCCTCCTCTTGCCTCTGTGTTTCGGCAACACCACCCCGTGCCCCACAGCCCTTCTTGAGGGCGTAAGGCAGGGACACGTGAAGCTGCCCCTGACCCTCCTTACCTTATACATACCTACGGAGAGGGAATAGTCCGTCTCCTTCATTCCCGCATCAGACAGGTACACACATATACGCATTCCTATATATGGGCACCATTAGTATTCTCTGTTTTATGCATCCAGCTTTGCATATGTGCAACACTAGAGTAATAAAATTCTCATTTTATACCTAAAACGACATCAGAGTCAACTGCCATTTAAAGGACGCTCTTTCTTGTTTTACAGAAACTTTAAAACGTTTCATCTGGATTCCAAACCTGGTCTGTAATTGTTACTTTTTAACTTAATTCTCACAGAACTTCACAAAAGACCAAACATCCAGCACGCCTAAAAGGCTTTCGAATAAACCTGAAAAACAAACATCAAGGACTGATCGCGCTTTTCCAAGATTACGCTAAAACTGATTGAAGCTCAACTAGATAAGGAGGGAGAGTTGCATAAAATTAATCAGCACCTTATCAGCCAGGAAGAAAGAATTTTAGATAACAAGGCTTCCCTAAATTTGGTATCGGAACAGAAACTTCAGTGCACAACCTATTAAGAAAACCTTGTCAGACAGACCGAGTACAATACAGGAGGAGTGAAAGCATCAGAAATAGCGCGGGGAATGTGGTGCATAGAAATCCTTTGAAAAAAACCTGTTTTCTGATAATGCCAGCAAGAGCCTGATGCTTTTTTTCAAACGGAACAATTTTCCTTGACGAAACTTTTCTACAGATATGCCCAGCAAGTTAACCCATCGCTTATCGGGTACAAGACTGATCCCTGGGGTATTTCTCTAAATTTATACTTGGGTAGCTGAGGCCAGATTGCATTTTTTCAATTAGAACAAACACCCCCTACACAGTTAGGATTTTTGCTACTTTCAAAATCCTCATAGTTCGGCTGATTCCTCCCCCGGCATCTTTTGAGCGTGAGCTGCAACCGCTCTCATAGCCAGGAGCTCTGAGCTCCCTCATAGCAGCTCACAGACCCAAGAAATGGCACCAGGAGAAGCTTAACCCTTTAGAAACACACTCTCGGGGCAAAAATCCCGAGTATCGAGAGGGAACCGACGCGAACAAACCCGATCAACAACATCTAGGGATTTTTACTTGATGACCGGTGAGGCTGAGTTGGCTCTCTGGTGGCACAGGGCACATCCAGGATGCTCAGGTACATCCCTGCCCATGTTGCAAACCCTGTCACAATTATCCCCATCGTTCCAGGCAGGACATGCCCTGCAAAGGTCACCACGGGAGGCAGGCGGGGAAGCAGATCTGGGGACAGAGGCCATGGTCTTGAGAAGCCATAGGATAGTCGGGCACGCTGCTTTCACCCCCAAAAACAAAGCGGGAAGGACCACTCCATCTACAGTCCCCCACTGTCCCCGTGGGAAAAATGCAGACCTCCTTGGGGCACGCCGTGGCGCGGCAGCTTGGCTCGAGAAGGGAAGGATGCTGGAGCACAGAGCTGCCCGTGCTTGCGGTGGTGCAGTAAGATAATCTACTAATAAAAAACGACCACGAAATTAACTTTGGGCTTTATCCACATAAAAAAAAATAAATAAAAAGGAAAAAGAAAAAAAGGGACAGGCTGCCAGGACGGGCTGCCTGAGCCCATGCTGTGGCAATGGGGTGATGCCACCTATTGAGACAGCGTTACCTCTGTGGCCGTAGCGCCGCCACGGCCGGGCTGCCTGCTCTCACACGAGCACCCGTCGGGGCTACGACTGTCTGCCTCGCAAGTCCCGGTCAGGTCCTAGAGGAAGGCAACAGGGCTAGAGAGACAGTTCATCCCTCAGAGACACACAAGACCGCAGAGCGAAGCGGCTTGCAGTGCAGCCCCTGCTTTACTTAGCCGGAGATGCTGCCTAAAATAGAAACACAAGCGTTGCCAGCAGTCTATACGTTATGTTATACATGTCTCCGCTGATGCAAAAGAAGGGGCAGGCACTAAACCACACAGGACCTTCCCCATGGGCACGGAGAGACTTTTCTGCTCCTGGAGTCCGCTACGCTGGGAGCTGAGAAATCCCCGACAAAAGATCCTCCACCAGCCTGCAAGCAGCTCGCTCCACGGCTCCCCAGCACGAGCCTGTCCCTCCGACACTTCCAAACGGCTGAAAACCTACGAGCCAGAAACCAAGCGGTGCGCCTGCCCGCGCTGCCTCACTGAGGGTTCCGAGGAGGTCGCGCAGCCCAGGGAGCAGAGCGACCGACGGACCCCCCAGCTTCGCTCCTGCTCCCGGCGCCGCTACTAACCCCCACCCCACCAGGCGCCGTTCTCCAACCACCGCGTGCCTCAGTTTCCTCGGCTCCGTGACAGGAGCAGGGGTAGCTCCCCAAAGTAGCACACTCCTATGAAACTTTCTGTATGAATAAACCCGTCAGTTGAAATCCACACCTAATTCTTTAAATACTTTCATGCGGATGCTCCTTCCCTCCTTGAGGCCCTCTTTAATTCGGGCGGTAAAGCTCTCAGGCCAGGCCAACACGTTCATCAACAGGAGAGCTCAGTGGGCTTCTTGCCCTGAGCTCGGATGTCCTACAGAACACGCCATCAGCGCGGTGTTTCTGACAACGCAGGAGTAACACTCTACAAAAACTGGAAATAAGCAGTCAGGGCTGCACGATCCTTTGCCGGTGAGGAGGACAGCAGGGTCAGAGACAACCCGGCCATCTGTGGGATTTTTCAGATTAAGACTCATTTCCACTCAGGAAAGAAATTCAACCGTAACCAATAAAATAAAATAAAAAAAATCACGGCTCTTCCAGCAGCTCTTCCTCCAGGAGCATCTATTTTTAGTGAGAGGCATAAATCACTACAGCTTGCCGTCTACAACAGTTCCAACAGGCAAAATCCCGCTACGCGGAGTTGGGCCACCATGGGCACGCACCTGTCGGCCACCCGTCCCTCCACAGCCCTGCCCCCTGACCACAGCAACGACGCTCTGCAGCTACAGGACGCTGCAGAAAGGGAAGAATAAGGGGTCGATCGGTCTTGGCTACACCTCGGTAATGGGTGATGTTCTTCTTCGACAACTGGGGAAGAGGCAGCGAGAACAAGGTGGCAAAGGAACGTGCCCAAGGCCATACAATCAATGGCAAAACCAGGACCTGGCAGAAGGATCCTCTGCCACCGCTGTAACCCCTGAACGAACATCCTCTTCACAATAGGACAATTATCACACAATTATTAACATTAGGGACTTTTTTTTCAAGCTTCCTAACTTCTGGCCATTGGAGATGCCGCCTATAAGAGACGAATCCCTGCATTTTATCAAAACAGCTCTCCCAACATTTCACTGGGAGATACACATTGAACACGATTATCACACGCAGCTGAGAAAGATACACACTGCAAACGCAAAATATAGAAACAACACCCCCCCCCCATGGACACAGATGCTTTATAAACAACATATAGCACATACAGCTACGGAACAGGCATAATAAATACGTACACACATGCAAGCGAGCAAGCACTGTACACAAAGAGCACCGGCTCTCCCATCACAACCAGCATCCATTAAATACAGAAATCAAAGAACGACAACAAAATGAAGTGAACACTACAGAAGAGGGGTTCTAGTCACAAATCAAACCAAAACCAAACCAAAAACTTACATGGATTTTTGGCAATTTTCCTTCAGACATTATACACAGCAGTTGGGCTGTGTACTGAATACCTGATCCAAAAAGAAATATAACCACATTATGCAAACAGATGGGGGCAGGAGTCAGGTGAACATGCAACAACATTCATCTACGGGATGAGAAAGCACCTCTGCATTCTCCCAGAAGGGCTCGAATCTGGGCAGATCTTCATTCACTACAAAGCAGAAGCAAGTGCTGTGCCGCTGCCATCCCGGGGGAAAACCCAAACGGCAGGACAGAAAAGAGCCATCACGTCAGAGACCTCTGAGCTGTCCCGTCCCCCTTTTAACTTGTCATGTGAGGTTTAAAACAGAGGTGGGAAATATTCAGGGTGGGGGAGGAAGCCTTTAAAAAAAACAAAAGGGACCCCCTCTTATTATTAACCGTAAAGAAAGAGCATTAAAATCACAGCGACGGCAGGACTAGCAGGGATCACCCCGGCACGTCTGCTTTTTCTGAAGCACGGGAAGAGGGAGAAATGCACCCTTTCCCCGTGGCGAGAAGGGTGCCTGAATCTTTAAGACGGCGGATTGCCGCTCAGGAGGAATGGACTTTTTATGGACTGTGTGAAACAGGGTTGCTATGATACAGTCAGAGGCATTTTCATGAATCCTGTGGCAAATAACATTGAATCCTGCTTAAGCAGACAAACAGCAAGGCAGGTCTCCCATCACCCAGCCTTAGCAAATACACAGGAGCAATCACTGAAAGAGATTTTATGCGTTATAAATATGCTATTTGCATACAAATGAGTATTTTTTTTCTTTGGGGCCGTGTTTTCCAGAGGGTCCGCGCTTTGATTTATTTAAAGGAATGATCCCTTTTCCCCATCCCTGGGCTTGAGCATCCCCACAAACGTGAAGAACTCAACGTCCACAAAAGAGGGGGGGGGGGGGCAGTTACGGGGCCAAACCACCCCCAGGAACCTGACGGCGACCAGCCACGCGCATGACCCGAATCGTCCCACGGAGCTTAGGGAGAAGGAAAGTTCCACTACACGTAGATATTTTACAGCGTGCAAATCACACCCCGAATTTTGCAAGCACAGTCACTTACGAGTACAAGGGGATCTACTGCAAGCGACTAGGAATGCTGTTGCCCCAAAAAGCTGCTAACGCAGACTGTCACGGATTGAGCCGCTCCTGAAAAGTATGGCAAGAGGGAGTTGTTTAACTAGCTAATTGCTCCCGCAAACCAGGCGGTTCGAAGCTTGGAAAATGCAAAATCGCAGGTGCAAAACTACAAAACCGGGGTTGGGGCAGGTGGCTCCAGGCCTGTTTGAAAAGGTGGCCGCTGAGGACGGGGGGTGACAAACGGGGATCAAACTACACAAGCAAGAAACCCCAGCCCTCGCTCACTTTTTAGGCTTATTTCTTCTCTTTCCCCCCAAAAAGTCCAACGGGAAGCCTGACATAACAAGAACGGTGTTGCTACAATAACAAAGTTTTCTGCTCCCATCTTTCCCGCTCATATTACTTGGCATAAACCTGCTTTCCTTGACTCCACCAGCCTTTGGGATAATCAAAGTTATAATAAAATGACATTAATTCCCTCAAGCGCGTTCCCCGATGGAAAAAAAATAAGCTCCCGGTGATCGGTCCCCCGGCAGCTGAGCGTGCACGACACCCTCATCCTCCCCATGCACCCCACCGGCCGGAGATGCCCCAGCAACACACCGCTCCACCGGTGCAACCAGAAGGGGCTCGTAGGAATTAGCCATCGGACACGGCAGCTCCCAACGCATGCGATAACATACACCGGTCGCGTACACGCTCGCCTCCCAAATATCACCCCAGAAGTACAAGCTCCGCTCCGGATCAAGGAATGCATTTTGCGTGCGCTAGAAAACCATGGTAGGTACCAAGCATTCCTCGTAGAAATCTTATTGAAAGGTAAACCTTCCCACCAGAGAGCTAACCTTGAGGAAAATAAACATTCAGACACAGTCGCATCCCATTTTTAACTCGCCGTTTTGGTTGGTTGGTTTTTTTTTTCCCCCCCTCTCATTTTTCCACCCTTACTTCTCCAAATCACTAGGTCGCTTAGAAGTGTTTCACTGAAAGGATTATTTTGGCTGCTGTTTGATTGATTCCCTTTCCATGGTGATCTCTGCTCATTTATTGTATTTCCAGGAGATTCTGCAACCTATAAAACTAATGACAGATGATAGCTAACAGGAAAACAAAGCAAATTTGAGCTGTTTAACAACCCAAACCATCCTCAGCATCAAATTTATTATTTTTTTTTTTTTTTCATAAAAAGATTTACTCAGTCTCTCATGACAAGAAGCCGACACCTCTTGCACAGAGAGCTACAAGTGAAGAGGGGGAACCAGAGCCAGCAGGCACCGGAGCATCGTTCGCTGGGCTTGTATCGCCGGGTCTTGGCTTTTCTATCCATTAAAATGGGCTACTGCCACTAAACGCTTCTTGCCAGCTTTGGGGGCCGACCGCCACCACCCCGGGACCCAGGGAAAAATTTTTTTTTCTCTTTTATTTAAAGCTAAAGCCACTTGGAAAGTGCCACATTTGCAGCATTAAACTCAATTTCCAATCATGCCACCAGCCGAAAAGCAACTGGCTCCTAAGCCCAGCTATGCATTTAACTTGCGGCAGACAGGCTCTCACATGGAAATAACTATACATCTCCATCTATAAGCTCCAGCTATGTCTTTATGAATCAGTTACATGATTCCCCCCCCCTCAATCAGTAGAGGACATCAGCTAAATAACAGCCAGCTGGAATTAGCACGAACTAGTTAAATTATCAAGGCAATATAATGCCAGTGCACATTAGCAAGAGACGTAAACATTTTCAAACTGTGATTTTTTTTTTTTTTTTTTGTTTTGAGCAATTCTGATTTTTCCGGAGGGGAAAATAGTAAGTAAAAAATCCTGAAGATTTCGAACAGAAACACAGTACAGAGACATATTTTCAAGCCATTAACTCTTTTCAGACATTCCCTTCATATTCTCTCTAAACTTCATGCACTGACACCGGAACCCCCTCGCCAGCTCTGCTTCCAAGCTGTAAACAGTGCAATTTTGGTCCAGACATCTTTCAACAGAAGGACCTCTACCTAGTGGACACCTTTTCAGCAAGCCCGTAATATACAACTTAGCACTTCATTTTCAAGAAAATCAATGCAAATCAAGTCACGCAAAACAACCCATCTCAAAATGTTGTTATCCTTGAGGTGGGCAAAGATTTTTCTTACGTACGTTACCAAAAATAAGAGATATATACACACACAGGAAAGAACAGAAAGCCAAAATAAAATTTCTAGAGAAATCAAAGCAAAACCCAACCCCTCTGTATCTGTTGCTTTAGCAAAGAAAAACAAAGCATGCATTCCCCTTTTTCTCTTTGATCCCTCCTTCCCAATTTGCAGAGATATAAACCACATACAAACAGGGGAAAAAAAAAAAAAAAAGCCCAGCAGGTTATGTTTCGGTCCCTCTCCCATCTTTAAAGAAAGGAGCCAGGCTACATCAGTGTGGCCGCAGAATTTGGAGGCTTTTGGGCTGAATATCGAGAAATCAAGTCAGATCATCAAGGCAACACAGATAAATAAAGTAAGTCGAATTTCTCGCCCTCTTTTGTGGCTGAATGTTATTTTAGCAAAGATTTCATCCTTTAATAGGATTTCTCATTTCCCCCCCCCCCTTAAAAACGTCCGGAGCTCGATTCAATTGCACACACCAGCACCTCTCACCTGGCAGCTACATGGTTACTCTCACAGACATCGCGCATTCACTGCTTGCTAGAAATCGCACACAAAATCACTTATTAGCAACTTGAGCCTCTATTTTAAAGGAAGCAAAATAACACAGCCAGTGCTTACCACAGCAAGATATTTTCACTCTGCTTCTACCTAAATATGTATAGCTCTATCTCGCTAGCACAGAACGATATATGAATGGATTACTATTATTTATCACATTTAAAACCCAGGCAAAAGCAGCTACACTTACAGGCATACTTAAAAGACAAGACATGACAAAAGATTTAGGGAGAGATAATATACCAACGTCATACATATCACAGCGAGGCCATGTTGAAGCTCAACGCGTTTCCCCCCTCAGTAAGAAATCTCTCTCTCTCTCTTTCTCTCTCTCTCTCTCGCCTTTCTCTCTCTCTCTCTCTCGCTCTTGCTCTCTTGTTGAATTGCTAGTGGTAGTAGTAGCCCCCAACAGCTCAGGAGAAAAAATCCATTTAACGAGTGCCCAGGAAGAACATGAGTATGACATTCACAAGCAATAGCACCACAATCACTGCAAAAACGACCACCGTTTGAACATCCAAGGTCATGGTGCAATGCAGAACACTGTAGTGTTCGAGATGTGGGGCTGGTAGATTTGGAGAAGTCAACCTCTGCTCTGTAAGACTGTCCATACATCCACCATGCTAGAATAGAGGAGAAAACTGATCCTGGTTTTGGTTTTGTTCGTAATGCTTTGTGGTCTGCTTTTAGCTTATCCCCCTATCTGCTGTCTCTAGCTCACGCTGGAGCCCGCTAAGTGAAGCATCATCACAACCAGTGAGCACTTAAGATGCAAAATCCTTCCTTTAGGAAAAGAAAGCGAGCGCTGTCTGCAAGCTTCTCTCTCTCTCTCTTCCCCCCTCTCTCTCCCGGTCTCTCTCTTGCTGGCTGGCTTGCTTTTTAATTCGTCAAGCCAGTGCAGATAAGAAGCCTGGGTGAGTGTGACAGCTCTGCAAGCTGCTGCGGCTGCATCTCTCGGTGCGAGGCGGACCCTTTCGCATACTAATCAGCTCCAGTGACCAGGCAGCGAAGGGATCCTGGCTGTCAGTCAAACGCAAAAGGAAGCGCTGGCTCCATAAATACGCGAGTCTTCCGCCCGCCGTGACAGGCAGCGCCGTGCGGGCATGGTTTTTTCCCCCCTCCTCTACTTTTGCGGCAGTTGGGGAAAAGAGAGCCGTGCGGGAGGCCGGGAAGCCGGCGTGGCGGTCGGATGCCAACGCTGAGCTGCAGGAAGGCGTCTCCGGGCTTTCTGTGCAACGCAGATGCCGTTCCTCACTGCCTTTGTACGGCGGGGACGCGTCTGCCCCGGCTGTACCGCCCGCGCTAAGCTTCGCATGGAAAATACTAAACGCCAGCAAAAAGAGTCAGTGATGCTAAGGAGCCTGCTCAGACCAGGTAGGGCAGCAGGAGAAAGAGCGGGGAAGAAAAGCAGCCAAAATAACAAAAAGGCAACGCTTGATAATTTGGGAATTCACCGTGAGCCTGTAACGTGGGAATTTTGTAGGGGGGAATCACATTTTAGCACTGTACAACACTATGCGCATCATCCCCTCACAAATCTATCGCACGGCCTCTCTCCGCAGCACCGCACTGGGTTCCTCCATGCTAAGAGTTAAACCGAATTCTGATTCTACAGAGAGAGATGTATAAACGGGGAGTGGGGGGGAGGACGGGATGGAGGATCTTTATTCCTTCTACAGCAGCCAGAAAAGCTCATTCCTACATTAAATTCACATACACGCTCAGCGTTTACGGTCCAGGTGCCAGTTGCCATCCCCAAACCGCATTCTCACATCCCAGAACCAGCAGTTACCTTAGAGAGGCATCACACGCACATAAAAAAAGATGTGCTCAGCTGGAAAAAGCAAATGATTTTACAGGCAAAGACAAATATAGAAGTGTTGCCAATGCATATGCAGTACACACTAAAATGCGCATACAGGGGCTGAGCGTCAGCACCTTCCAGGAACCTCTCTCCTCAGAACGTACCCGGGACGTTCACACACAGACACACGGCCAACACACACCAAAAAACCACTTATTTTCTCCTCCGGTAGCAAACACCGAGAGTTCAGGAGGACTTTTAACGTTTTCCACCTGAAGGGACGGGGTCTGGAGTCGTCTCGCACCGATGAGACGCAGCCTTTCTGCTCATCGCACCATCCTGCCAGGGCAGATATCTTTTGTCACCGGCATTTGGAGAAGGGACGGGTGGGATGATGCTCCTACCCCACCTTCCCATTCAAACCGATACTAAACCCAGCTGTTTCCAGCAAGGCGTATTTTATTTTCCTTCCTTTGCTGTTTGGTTCGCCAGAGGGCTCCCTCAAAAGGAGCAGGCGTTTTCTATAGCCGCCCCCAAACACCATGAAAGGAGAGACCGCGTCGGGCGGGCGAGGACTGAGTCTCCCCAGTGCCCTCCCTCCTCGGCCTCCGCTGGGACCCGGAGGTTTGTGCGAGACCAACGCTCGTCCAACACACCGTCCTCCTCCTTTGCGACCGGCTTTGCAGCAAGGGTGGGCCGTGATGCGTTCGCAGAGGGTGGGTCACGTCGAGCAGCTTCAGAAATAAGAGCAGTTTGGGTTAATCAGGTGGGGTTTTTTTCTCTCTTTTTTCTTTTGTGCGATGACTGAAAGCCAGAGGCTGTCTCCAGCAACTGCTCTGTTCAAGCAGAGAATTTCTCATTCAGTGAAAGGCGGTTTTTCGCCTGTGTACTTACAAGAAGCTCCTTTAAACCCACCCCAGGGAAGCAGCTCGGCAGCCCCCACGCGTGCCAGGCTGTGCCCAGGTGATGGATCTGCCCGCTCACCAGCTTCCAGACCTGCGTTTCCTATCAAGTATGCATTTTTAAGACAGCCAGTCTGTCTGATGCAATTTTAGACTAATCAGAATAGCAAACATATAAGAGATGTGGAGTATTTATTATCGTTAGCATACTTTCCCAAAGCAATACAGGCAATTTCCCAAAGTCCAAGCCTGAACTCCCACAAATGTCCAAGAAATTCCAGTTTCAGTCACAGTAATAAAAGTGACCTCTCCGAAACAAATTTAGAGGCGTCTTTACAGCCAGTGAATCTTTTCCTCTGAACTGCAGTGAGCACAGAGGGAGCCCGGCTCCAGACGCCAGCCTCAGCACTATTTGTACAGCAGAGCGGAGATGTTCTACCCGGCCCCAGCAGCCCCCAGACCCCTCCGCAGACACAGCTCGTCCCCCGCCCTGTCCTGCACCTTTTGTCCCCTCTCAACGCCAGAGCGGGAAGCGACTGGCAGGGTTTCAAGGCAGATTCCTCTGTGCCTTTGCGTATAGACAGGGGGAGCAAAAATTGGGCAGGTGAAAGCGGCAGAGGCCTAAGAAATATCCAGAAAAAAAAAAAAAAAAAAAAAAAAAAGG
>SAYO01021797.1:0-11187 GCA_004023745.1 Recurvirostra avosetta
AAAAAAAAAAAAAAATCAGACTGTGCAGGTCAAAAAACAAGAGAGAACCGGATACCTAAGTCATTATTATGGGGGTGGAAAGTGTGAAAATATGTAGGCTTGGTATTGTAGCTGAGAATAGTGCCAGCAAAGGAATGAGATTTACATTTGGGAATGACCTTGAGCATTTCCTTTTCTCCAGATTCCTTAAATCTGGAGAGGAAAGTGATGGCTTTGAAAGTACTTCCTTGTTGCTGACTTTCGGCATGGCATGAGTCTCCACGGAGCGCTTCACCTGGCATTAAGGCAACGGCAGAATGGTGTTTTTACAGCAGTCTTCATGTGGGAAAGGATTGAGGTTTCCAGCTGAAAGAGAGGGAACAGTGACCACAGAGTAAAGCCACCATGGAGTTACTCACTTTTAGCCTTTGTTCCACCCTTGATGTGATGAGGTGCAATCCATGCAAGGATGTAAGGTTACTGCTATCAAGAACAAAAAATAGATGGCTTCTTAAAGAAACAAATTTACCATGTGAAGTTACTAATTACACTTTAATGATAGTCAGGAGGGCAAAAAAGACCAGTGTTTGCATAAAGCATGATAGGCATATTTTAAGTCAGGTCTTGCTCTGCTGTGTCTTGCTTCCTCTTGCTTCATTCCCAAGCCACACTCCCTTTTTACTTTTTTTTTTTTTTTTTTTTAATCTGTGACATCTGCTTGGAGCTTGTCCCTCCTGTGATACCATACTACTTGCAGCTGTTCAGACCTCCAGCTCTGAGCTGTGCATGGGGTGCCCTGAGCATACGGCCTTTTTGATGTGTGATAAAACAGAACCAAGCCACTGGGGGTATGGAGAGGGAATGCAGCAGAATATCAATAAACCTGTTCTGAACAAAGCTGCAGCTCTGTGGTGGAATAGACATTTCACTGAAGTGTCAAGTAGATGGATAATGTATTCTAATTAGGGACTGACTGATACCCTGGAACTCAGAGACCTTTGGAAATAAGATCCAAACTGCTAACTATTTTTGTAGTGTGTATTTTGCATTTGTTTAATGCCTTAAGATGTATTTGTTGCAGGAAGCTATTTATTGAGCAGTGTTTTCTTACATTGCAAAAACTTTTAGCTATAAAATTGCTTATTGCCTGTTTTAAGGACCTTCAGAATTTGTATATAAACCTCTTTAAGTTTGCTATACATTGTTAAAAAACCAATATTCTGTATTTACTGCCTGTTGCTCAGTATGTGATTTTGAGCAATAAGCTGTATTGACATCAAAAGCAATGGTTTTGTGGGGTGTTTTTTTTTGTTTGTTTTGTTTTAGTTTCCAAAGTATTGCACTTGGAGTGGAGAAAATGAGCCAGATTTGTAGTCTGTGTAAATTAGCATAGATTTATTAGCTTTAGACCTCTGATGCCATTTCCCCCTAGAAGAGGATCTGGGCCTATATATATATGTTGTATGAGCACAATATATTCAGAACTAGTGTTGAAGTTCCTAGCACACCACTAAAAATATTGTGCAGCCTTGCCTCCTGCGAGTCCCAAGGGATAAATTGATTTCTCAGCACCTGTGTGACCTTAGACAGCGGTTCATTCTAATTTGATAGAGCAAACACTGGGAGTGGCAAAAATGGCTTGCAGTTCCTCGAGTCTCTTATTTTCTACAGATATCAGCAGCATGACATGTTCCTGAAACCAGGCTAATTAAGGAATTTTAAATAGTCTACTCTATTTTCTTGTATAATTGGAATGTCCCAGTTTCCTCCTACAGAAGTCATGGAGATACGTTTCCCTAAAATACTTCTAAAACCTTTGGACCCCATACTGACAGAGCTTCAAATTTGTGTGGGAGATGATAATGATTGCTAGCTAATGCAATATTAAAATATCTTCTTCATTTCAATACAAAGATGGTTTCCAGGTTTACTGTGGTATCACAAAGTTATTTTGCGGTATAGGATATAGTGACAAGGACACGTGTGGTTAAGCAACTAACAGATAAATTAGAGAAAGTTTAGAAGATTCAGACCCGAGACTGGGAAGTGGATTAGATTTCAAATACTGCATCACACAGAAACTGAGTGAGGCTGCAGCTCTCCTACGGTATTTCACAGATCTGTAAATGTTTTTTTAAAGATGCTCAATCCAACACTTAGCTGGCTATAACAAGGACTTAAGGGAGCAAAAGGCTCTTTTTTCTTTTTTCTTTCTTTTGCTCTGTTGCTTCATTAGCTTTGGGAATGCTGGTTCCATTACTGTGAGTTTTCCTGTATAATTTAAGAAAATAATGAAAGCGTGCATATTTTCCTCAGTGTTCTTGGCATTAAATCTGTCTTTAGATTTGTTTAGCCTCTTTTTTATACACAGTGTGGGCTGGTATCCTTTTGAATATTTCAAAACTGTAGAAATTGTTTTGGGTTGTTTTTATTCAAGATAGAAGTTTCTTTTTTAAGATTAAAACATGAAAAAAAAATTGTTGCTACAATACATAAGTTCCCATTGCTCTTGGGGCAGTGGTATTAGTGCATGCCATTTCACAAAAATATCAGTGCTCCATGTTTGCTTTCTTGTCTCACAAGCATCCGTAAAAAATACTGTGCTGTTGTTGGATCGGAATGAGGTACTTCTTGTGCAGATAGCACTGATATTTACTGCTAATTTTTGGGTTTTTCTCTTCCAGGATCAATAACTGTTTCATGTTTTTGTTCAGTAGGGGTGGATTTTGGAAGGCTTCCCTGAAAATCAGGAACAGGCATGGATGCTGCAATCATCTGGCATCATTCCTAGGCACGTTGGTAAGCAGCACAGGGTTTGTGTGTGATTGCATCCAGGAGGAAAGACTAGAAACATTTCTCCCCCAAAATCCTCAGTAAATTCGATACCAATACTGAAGACACCGGAGTCACCAGACAGCAGAATATTTAAGTATGGTTCAGATTCACTCAAAAACTTGATGTAACCTGTGAGACTTTAAACCATGCCTTTCGCCCATGAACCCTTTTTCCTCTTACGCGTTAGAGTTCTGTAAACTCCAGACCACTCCACCAAGTGTCTCTGAGCAGCTATATGTAGCTTTGCTTCTGTTCTAGGAGTGGCTCTAAGTTTTCTCTGACTTCCATTTCTAGAAATCAGCCTTTATCCTCAGACCAAAACAATTCCTCATGTACTAAATACAAATTCATCCTTCTGTTGAATTAGAGAACGCAAACTTAGCAAACTTTACTCCAGTAAGTGGAGTGGAAACATCATGATTTTAAGCTTGACCTTTCAGAGTGTGGGTGGATTCTGACTTGATTTGAGAGGAACATTTATTTACTGGCAAGTGCTCATAGACAAGACCTTGAGGGTTGCCCGTGCCATCTAGAAGAAGCCAGTTGTCCCAAATTCATATAGAGGACCTACTTAGAATATAAGAAATCATTGCGATTGTGTGGAATACAGTGTAAAATGATAAACGTAGGGCTTGCCAGTGAACAGAACGTTAGTGAACTTGATGAATTGTCACTTTGGATTTGATTTGGATGAGATTTGACTGTTAATGAAGAATTCAGAATCACTGCAATAGAGTTAGGCAAAAATGTTTAATGTCTAGTACTTGCATGTATTTTTAATATAGCTAATAACATCTGAAGTTGAGTTTTGCTCACAATTATATCTGTGCAACCAAGACCTGAATGAGAATCGTAAAGCTCAGTCTGTCTAGTTAATCAAAAAGAAGATTGAGAGGAGATGAGATTTACAGTGTATGAGTACCTTAATAGGGAGAAAAGCACCTGAAAGAGCTATTTGATACAGAGAAGAAATTCATAAGAAGAACTTGTTTGAAACCTGTAATCAAATGCACTGAAAATAGTAATTAAATTAGTGTTTAACTGTGAGGATGATTAGCCAAAAGCAGCCTAGAGAATTGACGGATTCTCCATCTTTTGATGCTTTCTAATCAAGTTTGAATACTTTTCTGTGAGGTTATCAAAAACTAAGTTTCACTGGTCTCACTACCAAAGTACCTGGGTGAAAAGTAATTGTTTGTAGTATAGAAGAATCTCGAGTAGTATAGTCTCGAGTGATCTGTGGGTACTTCCGTTCTAGGCCCCAGATACGATGTAATTGAGGGAGAACCTTATTAACTGGTATGGATGACGGGGACAGCTAGTACTCATGGGTTCTGGACTGGATTAATGTATATTTTATCCTACTATACTGTTTAGGAGGTGGAGCAAAATTCTGATTAAAAGTGAAGTACATTATTTGCAGGTAGAATACTGGGAAAGGAGAATGAGGCAAATGTGCTTGAAATACATTCATCCGTCTTTAATACTAGGATACATCTAAACAATTACAGGAAATAAAGCTAGTAATAACAAGAGCTACACTTTTTTCTTCTTTTTTTTTCTTTTTTATTTTTTTGTGCCTAGTTGTGCTTTATGCTCCAGACACTGTGCTGATTGAGAGGAACAGTGGGAAAAGGCTTGATCCCTTCACAGAAGGTGCAGTATGTGTTTGTTCCTATCTTCACTAGAAACTGGAGTGTTGCTTGGTCTCAGAAACATTGTAATACCAGTGGGATTAAAATTTAAATGGTATCCCTTTAAGAACTAGTAGGAATTTATAATTATAAATCTAAACTGTTTGGAAAAAGTATTTGTTGACATTGCCTTATTTTCTGTGCCAACAAAATATGGGAAAATGTAAAGCTTAGTATTGAGCCTGCAAACAGTAGACTATGGCAGTACAGAATATTTGAAGGTTAGCTTACATTTTGCTCTGCATATTTGCTAGATCCTGTTTTTTTTCTGAGGTGCAGGTATGCTTTTAGGTATCTTCCATTAAATGACTGTCAAATAGACCTAGCTCTGTATTGTCTGTTGAATATCAATACCAATCATCCATCACGAAATAAAATCCTGACATTCTACAGTAAAAAAAATTACATTGGATGTTTTAGGAGTGAAATTTGGAGGGACATTCTTAACTAAAGAAATAGCTTTTATTTGCTATAAAGGAGATTTGCTTATCAAAGGTCTTGCTTAAGGTTCAGTCTAAGAATTTGGAGAGCTATCCCCAGTTCTGGTTCTTACTCATCATGCTGTCTTGGCTATGTGGGTGGGCAGTTACCTTGGCCACTTCCTATCTGTGCATCTGCAGAGTGTCAGTCAGTCCTCGGTACGAGTAGCAAGGGAAGTGCATGGGTTATTGCTTGTGCTGCAATATAAAGCTTAAACAAAGACCTTGATTTTGTTTAGGAAAACTTTTGGAGCTAAGCAAGACCTGTTAAATCATCCTCTCTAGTTCCTAATCAGTATCTGCCTTCTAGAGGTCTACCATACAACCTTTGACTGGCCAAGTGATCCCCTGGTACAGCAACGTTTGGTGAAACCGGAAGACCTATCTGAACAGGAGATGTCAAAGAAACTGCTGGAATATCACAGAAACTTCCCTGGGGTTTTCCAGATCTACCAAAAAGTTTTGAAATCAATCAATGCAGACCAGCCTTCCATGGATGTCCTCTCACAGGGTAAATATGTACCTTTATGGCAAATCTGATAGTTGATAAACTCTTATTTGAAAAGTAGTTCCTAGCTGTTAGAGACAGTTTGTAGGATTAGGATTAGTCAACACAGATGGCTCCCATCTCAGTTGTGTTCTCTCTAGTACGGCATTTGGGCTGTTCCTGGTAATTATTTTACAGGACTAGAGTAAGTGCAGATAACTGGAAAGTCTTAGTTCCACAGTCCTGCCAAGGAACAGCTGACTCAGTAGAGCAAATGTCACTGTTATTTCTGCGAGAGTCCCTTCTAAAACTCTGCATTGTGGCTCAATTGTTAATCTCCCAAAGGGCTAGTACCTTCCACAAGTCTGATAACAAGAAGTAGGAGTAGTTCAAAGCTGGCAACATTTCATTATTTAAAAGCTGTTTGTGCTGGTAGCTTTTCTGTTCAACAATTCTTGGTTGCCTTTGCTTGACTGTAATGCAATCTGACGTTTAATGTTGATTCTTCTAGAAGAGAATAAGGAAACTGCCAGAAAGACCAATTGATAATGTACTTTGTAGCTGTCAGTCTGTAGATGATCTGTTATATCCCAGTAATTTTGCATCTCAAAAAGGTCTTCTTTTAATAACAAGTGCTGCACTTTTAAGATAAACAAGTAGGAAGTTTATATTCTGAATTTACACATTAATTACCTCTAAATTACTTAATTAAATTTAAAAGTTCATATCATCATTCATAAAGAATTCATGCCTTGAATTGTAAATAAAAATGTGAGTGCCTGAATATTAATTATTATTAATTAATAATGTAGTGAGATAAATTGAAAACTGGAATGAAAAAATCCTCTCTAGATATTTTTTCTGCAGTGCATCAAGCAGCCAGATTTTTTTTTAAAGAATAATTAGATGTGGAGACTGTCTAGGGGATCATTACTCCTAATTAACTTGGTTATTTACTGCAAATTAAGCATCATTTGTAAGCAGGGTGCTTTGCCTGTAATGTTTGTGCTTTTCAATACACTGGGTTATGGAAAATGTTCAGAATAACTAGAGCACTCCTTGGGTAGCTAGTACTTGTTTTTTAGGAGGTTATGCAGCACACACACTCTTTTCTTTTATGATTTTCTGGTTTTTTTTGTTAAGTAGTTCTATTGCTACAGATAGAGTTAAAAAAGAAAGAGGAGATCTCTCATCAATATTAGCATTATTGTGAATTGTTTCATACAATTATAAAAATTTTGTAAACTCTTAAACTTTAATGCAGTTACTACTAACATATGATATGATATGTGACATCAAACTCAGTTGTACAGTGTCATATCCCAGCACAGCTTGTGGCCCTGGAGAAAGAGATGTCCATGATCCCCTGTGGTTGCAGTTTGCATTAGTTTCTCAATAGTTTAGGTTCACTAACTAGAAATAGCAGGGCTGGAGTTTGCTGGAGATGCTGCTTTATTACAAACAATTTTGTAATGATTCCAAAGTGTCTAGCAGAGGGTCCTCAGAAAAAATACTAGTTACTATACAGCAGTGTCTTAACAACGGTAGTTAAAATACTGATCCTTATGATGGTCTCCATCAATCCTTTTGTGTTTTTTTTTAATATGGCGTATGATTCATACAAAAATTAATGTCTAAGCCTGTCCTATTTGTTAGACTAAAATACCATTTTATTACAAGGAGTCTTTAGTCTAGACTCTCTTTTATTTGAATTGATGATGTCTGGGCTAACACTTAATTGTATCCGTTGCAATTACAGAGGAAGCCAAAGCATTTGTAGGTGTGCTCCTGCTGCTTTAATCATGGGTGACAGTGGCAGTCAGAATGTGGTGGCATGAACTTTAGCTTTGGCATTTGAATTTATGATCCCTGGAAAGCTTGCATAGCTTGTGCTGAAGGTTGAGCTGCTCTTTTCACTGGCATCGTTAGCCATTGAAGGGGTATGGAGAGTAAGAGTGTTTGGATATGTCCAAATACGATCCGAATTTGTCCTCGCTGCCAAGCTGTGTGTTCTTTCAGCTTCTTGGTGATGTATTGGATTCTCTTTTGAGACTGTAACAAAGTTCAGATCTCTATAATACAGCAATGTTGTTGATGCTTCACGTGTCCTGTGGTCTTTCCAAAGCTCTTATAATCTGTAGATTGACCCGAATGTAATATTTCGTATGTAATACAAAATGTAGAAGAATGATGTCTAGCAGATAGAGTGGAATCGGAGAGAGAAGCTCAAATAATCTTTACATGTTATGCAAAAATGATGGACAAAAGAATAAAATTATTAAAAAAAATAAAATTACAGTCAGTTCTGTGTTGTCAATGCCATATTGTGTCATGACATCCTATGCTACAAGTGTATAATATTGTAATTAGGAGTCCATTAATCACACACACAGAGCTGGATAAATGTCATAGTAATTTAACATCCAGAGTTTTTACACTAAAATATTTGTTCAGAAACTGCAGAAAGTATTAAATGTAATTATATCCCTCTGTAATTTGCATGGTAAAATTGTACCTATCAAGCAAAAAATTCTTCTGCTAAAAACAACATGGTAAAAGAGCAATTATTAATTCAATCTGCTCTTTAAAACGGTTTGACATCCACTGATGAAAGACAGTACAGGAGTGTAATGATGGTAAGATTTCTCAAGTGCCTCTTAGTGCAAGTTCCTGACATGACAGTTTTATCAGAGTCCTGATTTTGGTTGGAGTATTTAGATGCTTCAGTGATAAAATAAAAGATGATCAAAATGACCTTTGAACAAAAGAGAGAAGTTAATAAATGTTTATTTTATTTTTTTAAAGAAATAGGGTATAAACTGTATTTCTTGCCTTTCTCTCATGTTCTAGTTCTTACCTATGTCCAAACACGGCAGCGATCAGCCGCCCCCTTTACACCACGGATTCTTTTTTGTGGACCCCCAGGCAGTGGGAAGAGCCTGCAGGCAGCACTAATAGCTCAGAAATACAG
Source organism: Recurvirostra avosetta (assembly GCA_004023745.1). Taxonomy (NCBI): domain Eukaryota; kingdom Metazoa; phylum Chordata; class Aves; order Charadriiformes; family Recurvirostridae; genus Recurvirostra; species Recurvirostra avosetta. The sequence continues at coordinate 8,446 of SAYO01021797.1, forward strand.
TGTTGTCAACAGTAAGTTCTCAGTAAATATGCACTTTGCTCAATTCCCCCTTTCTCTCTTTTTGATCATTTATCTTTTGCTGTCTGTCTTTCTTACTTGTTCATAAAATTTCTGTTTGTCCATCGCTATGGATGTCAAATTTTTGAGGGAAGTGAAAAGTATTTCAATGAAGCAATATAAACCAGTAGAGCATATATTCTGTGACAAACCAGCTCTAATGTTTTTTAGTCATCGTTTTTCATACCCTTTACATCAGTATTTTTCCATGTGTTAGATTCCAGTAGTGCTGTGAATTCTTCAGTGGATCATGAGTAACGTCTTTGCTATTTCAACTGTCTGACCAAAATCGGGGCGCTTTTACAATAGCATTTACTCTGAACTTTAATGAACACTCAGGTTCTATGTATCTGAAGTAATGTATTAGAAAAGGAAGCAATTATTTAAAAATGCATTCTCTTTCTTTTGTAAAGGAGGCCCAGAAAATTCTATATGAGGCTTGTCCATGGTTAGCATGCTGATGTTAAGAAGTCCTATCACATGAATACACAGCTTGGTGATAGGATCAATGCAATACGTGTCCATGTTCTATGATGTCTTCTAACAGTGGGGAGTAGCCATAAAGTATTTTAAACAAATGTCTGATATCTGTAAAATTTGCTGAGTAGTCATATCCTCTTTGTTAAGTAAAATGCAAGTTTGTTTCATTAGTATTCTTCCGACGTACAGCAAATGAAAAAATCAGAATTAAGTAGGTAGTGGGTTTATATGTTAAGGAGATTCTTTAATTAGTGGAACTCACTCAGTTGCCCATAGCGATGTGCCAGTTTGCCAGTGTCTTCCATGAAGTCCTGGTGAAGTCAAAAGATTTCACTGAACCCGGATTTAGCTTTACATGTGCATGATATCTTCAAGATCTGAGCTGTATTGTTTTCAATTACCAGTTTAGAGATCTGTTCAGAAAAGGAAGACATTTCTTCAAGTTCAAACTTGAAACTTCAGAAAAGCCTTATGCTTTCCATATGATCGTTCCAGCTAATGGCTAGATCATAGGCTTGTGCAGTTCTGTTAAAGGCATAGAAACAGCTATGAAACTGTCTGCCTATCAGTTTAGGTTTCTAGGTTTAGTATTTTTGTATTTTAAATCTTTATTATTATTTTAATCTCTTAAAAAATACATGAATATTACCAAAATTATATCCAGTGAACCTGAAAAAGGTAAATGTAAACTATTTTAAAATGTCTTACAGTACTAATAAGTACAAAATGAAATTGATAAAATATTTATGCTATCATTTATTTTAATATTGCTGCTTTTTGTCGTTTCATATTAAAAATAAATATTTGTAGATTTATTCAAAGGTATATTTTTAATACTTGTGTAATTGGCCTCATGAAAAATAAAACATGTCTGAATGTGTTAAAGAAAAGTTATTGTTCTTGTGTTTCTGAATATTTTTTCTGAACTTTATTTCTAAAACTGCAAGTTTGATAGTGTTTTCATCTAGGTCAAAATTTGCATTTTTTTTTAAGTAACTATATATAAGAGACTTGAAGCTCTTTTTACTAAATACCATTACCACTGCTTTACCCATATGTTGAATTTTATTTTAAATATACTGTAAACAAAATATTAGAAGAATTAACTATTTAAAATAGACTTGGAAAACCATAATTTCTTTAAAGAGTATTCAGCATATACTTAATTTCCAATTAGGCCATTGGGATTGAACCACAGACTTAAAAGTTTAATCCTATTTTTAAACAATGTGATGAATTGGATTGAATTTAGGTGTATACATATTAGTTGTTTGAAGGTGGGGTCTATGCACTGAGTTTCTGTTATGTTTTTACACCGTTTGCTGAGAATACCAATTTCCTTCTCCTGGACAACTAGTGACACTTAAAATTTGAGTTCATCCTTTGTCACTTTAATGTTAAACTGTATCAACTTTGTCCAAGAAATGTTCCTGTGGAGTGTTCCTACTCTTGTTTGCCAAACGGGGCGATTACCAGCCATGAAGCAGATGAAAGGGTGGCTTCTTTTTCCATTAAAGTCAGCGCAGCTGTAGATGTTGCTGCTATTGATTTCAGAAAGGGTGGAATCAACTTATGATTATTAATTGAAAGGCGATGCAATAATGTATGGAGCGACTGTTATCTAAAATTTACCAAAACTGAGTTGAAACTAGGACTTGTTGTGATGTTGTATAACCTTTCCGTGTCTTAGTTCCCTCCCTGTAAAATAAGGGTCAGGACTGTTGAATCTAACTCGCATGGGGCAGTAAGACTCAGTAACTTTGGTCAGAAAGTGCTACCCAAGCCTGAAGGAGCAGTATCTCATATACAGCTGTCCTGCCTAAAACTTGAAATCTGCATCTCCTGGTGTTCTGTGTATTTGAAGTCAATCATAATATTGGATTAGCACAGTTTTTGAAATATAATTCTTGCATGGTCATTAAATGATCCAGGGAGTCGATTCCTTGAACTGCATATTATCCCGTACCTCCAACAGTGCAGTTCAGATGCTGTTCAGCAGGTGTAACTTTATTCAGTAATTATAAGTTTATAAAAAGTGAAAAATGCTAGCAATCCCATGAGTTATTATTTCAGGAACATATTTGATTAATATCTTTCTCTCTACCTCTGTTTTTAATATGTTCTTTGCCAAATGTATTCTTTTTTATTCAGTATTCTCCTCTGCTCAGTCTCTTTGCTTTTTGCTCTGCTTGGCCAAAAAAAAAA